>CP092878.1:53496002-53528982 GCA_030710605.1 Cordylochernes scorpioides
TTCTTTCGCAATAATTAGATTAGATTTGTGTGCTTAATTAATGTTGACCAACAAGAAGGTATTTATTTACGTGGGTAGATATACTCAATTTACGTGGGTTGATACAAAAAAGCTCGATATTTTGTCATTTAGATTAGGTAGATTTATTTCGTTAATTTAGGTTGATTTTTTAATATATAAATTTAACAAATACCTTTTGATTTTTATTTTTCGCTTTTAATTTGGTTGAATAGTAATCTATAAATAATGCTTATTTAATCAGTACCTAAATTATTATTAGCTAAATATGACTCAAAACACATCGACAGGTAAAATATCCGAGGACTGGCAACATTTTCGAACTGACCGACAACTTTCCTACATTATTCTCTGCATTATTTCATCTACACTGCTTGACATTGGAAATTGAGAAAGAAGATGAAGTGTCCCGGATATTATTCAAATATCAGGGTAGATGCCCCTCAATAATATATGCAAATAATGTTAAATAAATAACTCTGATGTCCACAAGGAGTACGTTATAAAAGGAGGAACCTTCAGAATGGACTATAAGCATGCTGTAAATTCTACCATGGGAATCATTGCAAAAAAATATTGCAAGTCTCAGAAGTCACGTGGAAAATGCTAATTCCACAGGCCAGCGCCAACAGAAGCAGTTGCAACAGATAGAAGATAAAAGGGACATAGTGATCGTGTTAAGTAGGATCTGATGGTCCGTTCATCAAATCGCAGCTGACGCGCACATAAACGCGTCCATAATACACCGATTGTGGAATAGATGGTTGAAACATGTAAATAGCGGAGGTATGAATGGTACTGGTGCAACCAGAAAGACACCTCTAATGACACACGGCAACGACCATACAAGCCACTTATGACACCAAATTAAAGAAAGTGCAAAAAAAAACTACGATAGATCAACTATTCGTTGATATTTATTCCGACAGTTGGCGCAAGCTATCACCAACTATTAGCTGCATGATCAGGAGATGCCTTTTTCTTAATATATCAAAATATTCAAAGAGTTCATACGTACCATCTGATATACACTGAAAAACAAGAAACAATTTTATTGAAAATATGTGATTGAAATTAAAAATCTTTTAAAAATTTAATAAGGTAAAATACACCAAACAAATTTGAACAAATAATTGTTCAAATGATAAACTAACGCCGTTTACCTAAATGAATATAGAAATGTGTTTGCCTTTAGAAACCTATTTAAAGAATTCAAATAAGTAGAACCAATACTTGATATAGGCAATGGTTACATCTTCAAAAATACAAAATAAGATCTGAAATAAAATCTCTCTTCACAAACCTTACAATGATCGTATTTTCAAATTATTCAATTGACCTGCTTCGCTAAAGCTTATCCTCTCATATTCAGAAAAATAAATTAAAAAGGTGTGCTAAAGTATTTTCTATTGTTGTCTTCTTATATTCGAATCACGTAGAATGTATATATACCTATAATATTGAAAATATTAATCTAATATTTATTATTATAAATACAAATTACTCTTCAGAGAAAAACACAGCCACATCAACCAATAGTTTATATCTCGACTGGGAGTCGAAAATTATCTCCTGAATCAACTTCGAAACAACAAATGATCTT
Source organism: Cordylochernes scorpioides (assembly GCA_030710605.1). Taxonomy (NCBI): domain Eukaryota; kingdom Metazoa; phylum Arthropoda; class Arachnida; order Pseudoscorpiones; family Chernetidae; genus Cordylochernes; species Cordylochernes scorpioides. The sequence goes on from CP092878.1 coordinate 53,497,624, forward strand.
CAGAATTTGCTTTTCATATACTCTACAAAAAACGATGGAACAAATGTTATTGTCATTCCGAATCAAGTAATAAATACATAAGAACACTAGATAGATCCCAGAGTTAAGATGACAAAATGAAATGTCTTCGTCCAAGCAACATAAAACTACCAATGTGGTGTTGCGGTCGTCGAACTCCGTTTTATCTGGCTAATTGAACTTTCTTATTATCTCTTCTTATTATAAGAAAACGGGCCCTTTTCAGGGATCAGAGATATAGAAGTTGGTGGGTTGAATACAGAGGTGAGGATGGTCAGCGCGTTCACACGAAATGCTGTCAAGCTTGGTCTGAACTTGCCATATAAGCTAATGTATCTTAGTTCTTTTAGGCTCGGTATTCTTCCTCATATTAATAAAATTGTATGCTCATTCTTGTGACTTGCCAGTAGTATACATATTGTGGCATCAGATATCATCGGTTCGCCACGACTGCCATTTCTCGCAAAAATGTCATGTTTACCTTCATTTTATTCCTCAAATTCATAATCTATATTATTTCGAATTTTGAAATGGTGATAAATACACTCATGGGCAAAACTTGAGGAAAATGTACTTAATAGCATGTTTAATTAAATAAATATAAAAAATATTTGCAGAGTTTATTTATTCAGAAATCGGGAGGCAAGCTTTCACGCGGTCGCGCCTCATCAGGCCACTGGCTCCGCAAAGGCGTAAAACATACCTAATTACATAAATCCATAAACGCCATTGCAGAGCCAGTGGCCTGATGAAGCACGACCCTCGCAAAAGCTTGCCTCCAATTTCTGAATAAAGATATTCTGCAAATAATTTTATATTTATTTGAATCAATTATAAATTATTTGCATATATATTTCAAGTACAAATTAATAGCATGTATATCGGGTTCACAGACAATAACTCTGAAAGATATTTGATATACAGTGACCTTTACATTAAGACACATGAGATAACAAAAGGTGAACAGAATAGCCTCTGTTTCCTTTAAAAAGTAAAATAAAATATGACCGGCGTTCTTGACGGTATTATATTCTAAACGATTCCTTATTATCAAATTTCGACAGTGTATGCCTCCGATTCCATCTTTATTCAGACTTCAACACATATATTACTTTGAAAACTTTCCAAAGAAGTAAATATTTACCCCATAGGTACATCACCATAGATGGCGATACATATATTGAGGGAGTGAACAAATTCTAAAATATCAAAATAAATACAAGTTGTAGATGACTATTTGGTTCAAAGGGGTAAATGGAATGGCACATTTCCTTTCCAGTCCATTAGGCGAGTTCGACACAACTTTGCATTTCCAGCATCTAGGTCGATATAGTGGGAAGGGGGACATTTAATGGTTTCTGTAATACCAGGAATATTTTTGTCGTAGCACGCTCCGAATAAATAACACACGTAAATTCTTTATGCAAATATATATATATAATTAATTACACGATTAATTAAGAACAAGGCATCTCCTTATCGTGCAACTGAACGTTTTTGACAATTAAAACTTTATTGACTTCTTAGTCAATATTTACAGAACAAAAATTACATCGATAAAATTTACAGTCAGCCAGGTAGTCTTCCCCACCGCGATAGTGTCCGCCTCCAGGCGATGACGGGATCCTCGATGGCCTCACCCAGTCCAACCTGGAAGAAGTACCGGTAGATCCTTGACTTCGCCGATGTGAGGATGACCAGTTCGTCGTCGTGTGCAACTAAAGGTTGCTGATAATGATAATTTATGAACCTTATCCCATTACAATGGTTAGGATAGCTTTTCTTGATTAATCAAGAATGGGTATTTGGCTAATTCTGGAATAATTAAAAATCAATGAATAGTTTATATTTATTCCGATAGATGGCGCAAACCATTAGTAACTTTCTGTTGCACGATAAGGAGATGCCTTTTTCTTAATTTATCAACCTTATCCCAGTACAATGTCACATTTGTACTATTTTTTCACGTTTAATTGAGTTAACTATTATCTCTTTCAAATCCTACACGTTAGCACCTATTAATATCTATTGTAGCTTCCTCCAAAGAATAGTTAGCTATATATACAGTTAATCTTTCCCTTCATTCAAAATTAAAGTATTTTAAGAGAAATTAAGCAAATTCGAAGCCAAAATTTATTTGGCTAAATAATCCATGATGAACATTTAATGACCCAGCTTATTTTTGACTTTAAATATTTTTCATGTTACATATATAAAAAGCATTTAGATTCTCTTTTAAAAATATTTAAATTGAAAATTTTTATTTCTGTGCAAAAATCTTGCGTTGAATTTCAAATATGCATTCAGACTTCTAGTAATTAGTGGTTAAAAGGAAAATATACAATTTTGTATTCATCATTTCAAGCGTAAATAAAGAGTGCAGCCGTTTCTGTTCAGTAATTGGAGGCTGGGATTCCATAAGAAAAGTCGGCAGAATGAAACTGGAGCTATTAAAAACGTGAGTGCATCACTAGTAATAATAAAAATTTTGAAAAACTAAAATTAAATTTTGAAGATATTATATGAATATAATAATTACAAAATATTCTCTAATATCATAGTGTGTGTGATTTTTTAATTTAAAAAATATTTGTTTTAATATTTTGACATATATATATATTTAGTTTAAAGTTTCATATATATTTGAATTAAAAAAATCAAAAAAGGCATGTCCTGACAACGAGCACATGAGCTTTCAAGATGTCAGAGCGCCATCTAGTGGAACAGAAATCAACTAAACGTTAATTTAGCCTGTTCCCTGATATTTGGCCAACCCATTTTCTTGATAAATCAATAAAAGCCATCCTCGAACGCGTTTAGGTGCTGTTGGAACTCGTCAGCGTGGTGCAGGCTGTACCACTGCGTCCAAAAAATGTTTTGTACCCAGTGGCTTCTTGAGAAACCAAGAAATGCATATTTAAGGCCAGACTTGCGTAAATATTCTGAACATGTGAAAAAATAATATTAAAAAAAAAAAGGACAGGTGTTGGTATCAAATTAAAAAAGGCATATCCTGACCACGAAGCTTTGCTTCGTGGTCAGGATATGCCTTTATTGATTTCAATACCAACACTTATCCATTTTTATTATTTGAAAAATATATTATTTTTTTAAACATATATTTGAATGGCATGGAAATTTTCTCTGAATTTTGGAATTGAATGTATTCTTGAGCGACTTCGATTTTCTTATTTAGACTGTTTTTGCTATTTGTGAAAGCTCAACTTTCCAAAAATGAATTCTTTCCTGCTTTATGGGGATGTTATAGTATATAATTTCGCCGCTGTTCCAGTTTGGACTATGGTATTTATGATGGCGTGTTCAACTAGCAAAAAGGGGAATCTTCATTTTCTAAGGGTAACTTGTGCTGTTTTACTCACTCTTCCAATAATTTTTCTATATCGAGACTTCGTATGGGTCCTGCCCATCCTTGTATAATTATTCATAAATATATTTATTTTCTAATTTATCAACCATTATTTATGAAATTTTAATTGTGCAGAAACATACAATCCAAATACTAATACATTTGTCTACATTCCTTTGTATATTATGCAACGCTATTTTGATATCAAATCGAAAATTTTCTACATTTATTTAAAAAGCGTTTAATCAGAGAGTATAGTGGCTAATAAAATAAATACATAGCTATATTATGACTGTCTAGAAAATTATCAGACTCGGGTTGACAATAAAGACTCAACATCAGTTTTGGTAAATTGAGAAGTGCTAATTCGGAGACCATGATTTCGAGCTAATGTTCGTTTTTCAGTCCTGAGAGCGAGCTTTTATTTAATGATATCACACATGAACAAATGAAATATTCAAATTTCCGAAGAGGTGTTAGCTGATAGAGTTACTAGGCCATTTATATTGTCAACATATAAATTGTTGCATCATGGCTAAAGAACCTATTTTATTTTAATTTGTAATATTATTTTTCATATATTTTAAATTCAAAATTATATTTTATATTTAATTATTTTATTAAACAGAATATATGTATTATAAACAGAATATAAGTATTATAGAATCATCATTTGTATTTAGGTAAACTGTGTGACTTCACTGCTCTCTTTGATGTGAAAGATAAATAAATTATTCTGGAAGCTACTTAAAGTAGAGTTATCTCATTATTCCCTTATACAAAATTGAAGGATGGTTGAAACACGCTCTGGTAAGATGCAAGACCCAGCACAGGAGAGAATCGAAGAGTCTGCCAAGCCGCAACCTGGTGCAACAATTGGTAGAGATGCTAGTTCCGACCCAGTTGTCCTGAATCCCAACATCGACATCCCCAAGTATGATGGAACAGAAGACCCTCGTCCATGGATTGAATCTCTTGAAAATTGGGCATTGGTACCATTGGGCAGAATACATTATCTCCCGTTATGCTGCCATGAATATGATTGGTAGCGCCAAAACCTGGCTGAACCTACACAAGATAAGTTTCACCAGCTGGGAAAATTTCAAGAGCCACCTAATTGAGGATTTTTGCCTCAGACGCCAACAAAGAAGAAATGAGGATGAGATTAAACAGGATGCAACAGTGGAATGAACCTGCAATCAGGTTCGCAGAAGATATCCTTGTACTGTGCAACAAGGTCGACCCCCAAATGGAAGAAGAGACTAAAATAAACTGGGTTATTGGAGGGTTAAAGAAAGAATACTCTTTTGCCCTTCACCTAAACCCTCCTAAAAATACCAATGAACTTCTTGAAATTTGTAAAAAGCTAGATTTGTTCGAAAAAAAATGCCAAGAACGTGTGGAAAAATCAAAAGCTCTTTATAATGGACCACGCTCTCCTCGTCCCCATCATCAAGAGCATTGGAAGAACGCTCCGTCGTTCAGAAGACCATACCAGGACACCTCCAAGCCCCAGGCCCCCGCTCCGAGGTACTACCAGAACACCTCCAAGCCCCAGGCCCCCCACTCCGAGGTACTACCAGAACAAGCCTCTGCCCCAGGTATCTGCCCCTAGACGATCTTACACTCCCAATCCTGAGCCAAAACCGGTTTACCCAAGTAAAACATACAATAAGAGGTCCAATTCAAAACAGGAATAGGACAGAAGACGGGGAGACCAATATGCTTCAAGTGTAACAAGCCAGGACACGTAGCGCGGTATTGCAGAGTCAGGTTTGTAAGAATTGTGGAAGAGGACCCCATAGTTACACAAGACAAGGTCGAAGAAGAAATCCGAATGGATAATGGAACTGAGAAGTCGAGACCTCTGCTCTACGCTGACGTAAGTAATAGCACGTACTCTGGTATCCCTACAAAGAATAGATATGCCGCATTAGAAGATTTAAACTCAGCATCGCGCCTGAGTCCGTCAATCAAAGCAAGTCGACCATAAATGGAATTAAAAAGTTGGACCTCAAATATAAAATGAACATTAACGTGGATAGAATCGGTATCTGCGAAGCTTTGATTAATACAGGCGCCGATCTTTCAGTGGTCTACCTTAGTACAGCTCTTAACACAGGTCTTGAAATGATAAATCCTGATAAAATGTGCTCCGGACCTGATGGCAAATAATTAGATATCGTAGGAAATATTATTTTAAATATAAAATTTGATGACAAAATAATAACACATCAATTTGTGATAATGAGAACACATTTGCGAATATTTATACTTGGACGAGATTTTCTTAAGAAAATGAACGCACAAATTGATTGTCAGCGTGAAATAATCAAATATGACTTAACAGAAAATCGTGACGTAATATAAATATCAACAGAAGAAAATAAAAAGTGCAAAGGATGCCATTATACCAGAACTTTCTATTAAATTGATTAATGCATTTGTAGAAAAAAAAGGATGGCGAATACATCATCGAGGAGAACCATAAAATGTTTCAAACAAATGGACTTCGACTAGCGAGAAGCTTAATAAATGTTGTGAATAAGGAAACATATATCTGGATAACAAACCCTTACCCTCGACCATTAAAAATATTAAAAACCCAAACCTTGTGCTTTGGAAGCCAGCCAGCCGAAGTGAATCTTATAGAAGAAAGTGAACAAAAAGAACATGAAGAACCCCAATTTCAGATAAACGAAAATTTATCATATAAGGAAAATGAGCAATTGAAACAAGTTTTGGAAAAGTACGCGGATTTGTTTTCGTCGGGATTAGGAAGATCCAACTTAGCGAAACATCGGATTGATACAGAAGGCGCGAAACCTATCAAACACAAGCCGTATAGGGTGAGCGCGAAAGAGCGAGAAATCATAAAAGAGCAAATTGATGAAATGCTCAGAGACGGCATAATTAGACCATCCTCGAGCCCATGGTCCTTCGCTGTAATCTTGGTCAAGAAGCGAGATGGTAAGTACAGATTTTGCGTTGACTACAGAAATTTGAATGATGTAACAGTGAAGGATGTTTACCCAATTCCCAGAATTGATGAAGTATTGGATACACTTCAAGGATCCAAATACCTTTCAGCAATTGACCTTAAATCAGGATATTGGCAAGTAGAGGTTGAGGAGAAAGATAAAGAAAAGACAGCCTTCACTACAGCACATGGCCTTTATGAGTTCAACGTAATGCCCTTTGGTCTATGCAATGCCCCTGCTACATTTGAGAGGAACATGGAAAATATGCTTGGATCTTAGATGGCAAATTTGCTTATGTTATCTAGATGACGTAATCATTTATAGCTCGGATTTTTCAACACATCTCAAAAGAATAGAAGCTGTTTTAAGATGTTTTCGCGAGGCTAATTTAAAATTGAACAACAAAAAATGCCAATTTGCTTTCTAAGAACTGGAGATTCTTGGCCATATAACTAATCAACATGGTATAAAACCAGCGGAGAATAATATCAAGGCTATTAGAGATTTTCCTCGGCCCAAAAAGATAAAAGAAGTTCGATCATTTTTAGGAATGTGCTCATATTATAGAAAATTTATCAAAGGTTTTTCAAAAATTGCCGATCCATTAACCAGTCTTATAAAAAAGAATGTACCTTTTACCTGGACAGAAAATCAAGAAAAAGCATTTCAAACCCTTAAAGTAGCATTGATAAATCCCCCAATCTTAGGGCACTTTGATCCGAATGCAATTACTTACATTCAAGTTCGGCGATGAAGAAAAGGTGATCTCATATTTAAGTCGAACACTGAGAAAACCTGAGCAAAATTATTCGACTACCGAAAAATAATGTCTAGCTGTTGTGTGGTCAATGTCCAAGTTACGACCCTACCTATATGGAAGGCACTTCAAAATCGTAACTGATCATCACGCACTATGCTGGATTAAGAATCTGAAAGATCCGACCGGCCGATCAGCACGATGGGCACTGAAGATTCAGGAAAATAATTCGAAATTATACACAAATCGGGTTAAAAATATCTGGACGCTAATGGTCTATCTAGAGGTCCCTTACCGGAAAACGAATGGGACGAAGATTATGAAAGACTATTTCTGAATCAAATAATAGACAAAAAGGATGATTTTATTGAGAATATTAAGGAGAACCTTAGTGCAAACAAGCGTTCAATTACACAGAACTTCAAAGAAGAAAATGGGTGTCTTTACAATAAAAGTCCAAATCCTGAAGGTAGGGCATGGTTGCTGGTAGTGCCAAAGAAGAGAAGGAAAGAAATCATGAGTGAATACCACAACCATATGCTGAATGGCCATCTGGGCGTCGCCAGAACCACTTACCGATTGAAGAATAAATACTATTGGCCTTCCATGTTGAAAGATGTTTCAGAATTTTTAAAGACGTGCCACCTTTGCCAAATTCGGAAAGGTTCAAATCACTTGCCTTCTGGACTTTTACAACCTATTCCCCCAGCTAACTACCCTTTTGAAAGAATCGGAATTGACTTTGTTGGCCCCTTGCCATCAACGAAAAGATAAAGGAAGTGGATAATTGTGTTTAATGATTATTATACCAAGTATGCTGAAACAAAGGCAGTATCAGAAGCAACCGTGAAAGAAGTCTCTACATTTTTAATCGAACATATTATTTTACGTCACGGGACCCCAAGATTTCTTATTAGCGATAGAGGTTCACAATTCACTAGCAATTTGATGAAGGAGGTAATGAAAATGTGCAAAGTTAAACACTGCTTCACAACGAGCTACCACCCCCAGACTAACGACTAACGGAACGGCTAAATAGAACTTTAGTCATATGATCAGCATGTATGTGAACACAGACCAGAAGAACTGGGACGAAATCCTCCCTTTTATCACCCACGCGTATAATAACACGATTCAAGAAACCACAGGCTACTCTCCATTTTTTCTGTTGTTTGGAAGGGAACCCATGTCCCTCTTAGACGACGAGAATGCCCAACGGACAGTAACATGGACGATTACGACGAATATATAGAAAACTACTTAGATAAAATAGCAAGGACGAGACAGGTAGTCATTAACAACACAGAGAAGACTCAGGAAAGAAAGAAAAGAAACTATGACAAAAAACACAATGAGAAAATCTATGAACCAGGACATTTAGTGGCAGTTTGGACACCAGTCAGGAAAATCGTAAAATGTGAAAAACTATTGAGAAAATATTTTGGCCCATATCGAATATTAAAGAAGCTGTCTAACGTAAATTACTTAATTGAGCCGAAAGATAATCCTGGCCAAGACCCATTGATTGTCCATGTCTCGAGACTCAAACCCTATTTTGAGAGAATTGATGAGGTAACTCACGAGGACGTGACGACCTCTGGAGAGGGGGAAGTGTTGCATCATGGCTAATGAACCTATTTTATTTTAATTTGTAATATTATTTTTCATATATTTTAAATTCAAAATTATATTTTATATTTAATTATTTTATTAAACAGAATATATGTATTACTAGCGGATGTACCCGGCTTCGCCCAGGTTTTTCTCGAGGGAATATTTGTAGTCTAATAATAAGAAAATATACTACACCTAAAAATTATCAGAGAAAAGAGAAACCACGGAAGGTGAACAGAAAAATGCTTACAATGGATGTTATGTTTACGATATCAAGTTAAATAAGAACAAAGATAAAATTTGCATATGTTGGGCACTATAAATTTGTATATTTGTTAGGCGAAATTAGAAACATGATAAAACAATTGGGTATTTAAAGACAAATGTAGAAATAAAAGGTGAAGTATAATAAACAATGTTAAAGATTAGTTTTAATTATTAATCAAGATTGTGTGTGAATATGTGAGAAAGATGTAATATCGTTGTTGTTTTCTTGGCCGACTGTTTTACATATGGTGTTATCTTAAAATTGCTTGTTTTGAATATTTTTTAGATTGAGATTATTAGCTAGTATGTAAAAAAAATCAACTATGTTGATTTTTTTTGTATTTAATCGATAACAGCGAAGTTACGCATGTTAATGTTAGGAAATATATTTTGATGTTAAGCAAAACCTGCTCCATCTCGTTTTACATAAATGTTGAAAATTTGGTTGAAATTGATGCATTGTAACGAAAGTTTTTAGTGATGTCCACTTATGAAATTTCCATTTTATTAATATAGATAAACAGAATATATGTATTATAGAATCATCATTTGTATTTAGGTAATCTGTGTGACTTCACTGCTCTCTTTGATGTGAAAGATAAATAAATTATTCTGGAGGCTACTTAAAGTAGAGTTATCTCATTATTCCCTTATACAAAATTGTAGGATGGTTGAAACACGCTCTGGCAAGATGCAAGACCCAGCACAGAAGAGAATCAAGGCTGAAGAGTCTGCCAAGCCGCAACCTGGTGCAACAATATATATGGTGATTTTACTGGGAGAATATTCATCTATAAAAATGAGGGATGCCTCTCCCGACAAAATAGACACCAGAACTAAGCGCCATCTATCCAGGTCCCCAGGTGGGCGCTACTCAATTTTTCAAAGCTGGTGTTGTGACTCTGTTACCGACCCGAGCCCGTTAGTCTGCGGAGACGGTCAATAGATGGGGCTTATATAGTTTTAGCGTCTATTTTGACAGAATTTCTCGAGAGACCTTCATATACATATATACTCGTAATACCCCCCACCTAGTATTTTTAAAATCCTTTTCAATATAGATATATTATATTATGTTTTTAAAATAGCAACTTCATTGTGAAATCAGAAATCAAATTCAAAATAAAATTGAGAAATTTCCGTTTTTTTAGGAATACATAAATTCTTAGGATATTTAAATATTTGAATAAACAAATACGAATTTTAAATATTTAGGTAGAGTGTAGCTACGATATATTTTATTTAAATAATAAAACGGATATTATGGATATTAATATTAATAAAAGAAAATAAATGTGGAATTTTAGATATTCTCAATTTCTAATCAATTTAAATATATAGAAAGTTTATTGATTTATCCTGTTTTTAAAATGTTTGAATTATAAAACCCTAAACATATATATATATATATATATATATATATATATATATATATATATATATATATATTTATATATTCAATAGGAATATAATGAGAGACATATTATAGCTAAATACTCCAGAAGTCCTAATTATGTTAATTATGATATTGAATAGAGAAACTTCAAATAAGTTTTAGTGAAAATATTCATTATATTAGGATGCATTAGCGCGCCATCTGTCATAAAAATTCGAAATTATTTTTGACATGAAATAATTGTAATAATAAAAGACACAAATTGATGTTTAAGGAAGAGCGATTGCTCGAATCATATTATATATTTATAATTGTATGTAATTCTGCTCTCCTAAAAGCTTATGTCCATAGTTCATCTAAAATACCCATTACAAGAGTTTATCATCAGTATCACTATAAAAGGAATATCGAAATATTCAATATAACAGCGGTATGGTAGATTAAATGGGCGAAACCACTGGGAGGGTTAATCACTGATGAGCCAGGCCCTCCTATTAATTTTTCAATTGCAGTAAGGGCAGTAGAAATTGTTTATTAAAAAAAAAAGAATCATATACGTATCTATGATAGTTTAGAAATTTGAAAATATTAATATTACAATTGACAAACGATGTATTTGTTCAAGTGTTCGTTTGTTTGTTTTCAATATATTGTATATATTACTGGTAATCTCTCTCAACTACAATATTTTATAATGTCAAGTACTGTCCTATACGTTAAGTAGTTTAGATATAAATTAAAGAAAGAAATTGGAGAAAATATAAATTAAAAACACGAGAAAATTGTTACATATGAAATAAAGTTACTGATGGATTGCGCCATCTATCTGAATAAATATCAACTATCCGTTGATTTTTAATTATTCCAGAATTGGCCAAATACCTATTCTTGATTAATAAAGAAAAGCTAACCACCTACGTGTTTCGGGCTACTGGCCCTCGTCAGCCTGGTTCAAGCTGTACCTGTCACGCCAGGTTGCGGTTTGGCTGATTTATCAACATTGAATTTGTTACTGATCCATAATAAATATATTTCGCGTACGAGTTTTAATTATAAAAAAGGCAAAAAGGTAAATAAATATATACAAAATATACTTTTAATTATTATCTTCATTGCAATTAGTGACCCAAAGTTATTCTTGTCGACGACACGTTCAATAATTGTTTTTTTTCGGTTCAATGTGTTCACAAAGCAGTGTCGGTGGAAGGATGGTCTAAACCGTTGGTTTTCGACCGCTACGACCCGGGTTCTATTTCTTCAATAGGCACTTATTTTTTTCTGATTTAAAATAAAATGCTCCAATGTCCTCCGATTCTTGCAAAATTACAACCCCACCAGCGAGTGCAAGTAATCAAACGGGGCTCTAACACATTAGTGAGTTCAAAGTCGAACAATTATCACATATGTAGACATGTGGTGCACTTACAGTAAAAGCATTCGCCTACTTCTACCCACCATGATTATCGTGGCCTGTACCACGGGAACTAGAAATAAGCACAAAAAAGCAGTGTGAAGTAATGATAATGGTGGTGAATATAAATAATATCAACTATAATATTTCAAAATATATCGGCGAAAAATGAGTTTCAAATAAAATTTACAATAATAGAAAATAAATAGTAATGTGCATCACACATTTATTATATGTAAGTTTAACTAATTTTGACGCGTATGATTCTTTTAAAAGTAAATCAATTTTCTACTGCCTTGTATTTTATTTAATATTGATATCAAAAGGCATTTAAAGAATAACAATAAAGACCTGAAATATTTTCAAAAATTCTGATTACTCTACTGCCCTTACTTGAATGATAAAATAATGGGAGGGTCTGGCTTATCAGTTGTTTATCATTCAAAAAAAGGCAGTAAAAATTGATTTATTTTAAAAAGAATCATACGAGTCAAAAATAGTTCAAATTTCTTATAACAGATGGCGCGCTAATACATCATATTAGTATTTATTGTGAGGCAGCAATATAATCGAACTTTTATTCGGCAGTAGATTAAATTTGAAGAAGGTGCTGTTGTAAATTTGAATTTTGAGGAATATTTTGAAGTAGTATTGTGTCTGCTTGTGTTTCGGCTTCTATTTGAGAAGGTTTCAGTCTTGCATATACAGTTAAACCTGTCTATAGCGCCCCTTCTAAATAGCGCCTCCTTCTCTATAGCGCCCGATTTTAAATACGTAGTACGATGCGATTTACATTATTTTTTTTTTACTTATTCTTGCATTAAATATGACCTGTCTATAGCACCCCCTCTCTATAGCACCATATTTTGGTGAGTTCCAAGCGGGGGCGCTATAGACAGGTTTAACTGTATACGGATTTTTCATGAAGATTACCTGAAGGACTCTAAGGAGCTTAGTTATCATTTTAATGGCGGCTATTTGTAACTTTACCAGAAGATAAATTTAGAGTAGGACTTAGGGATTAAGCCCTTGACTTTTAAAAACTAACAATAAACTATTTATAGACGCAGCAAGTAATATTAATGGTTTTTACTTAATTATATACCAATATTTAATTTTAACATGATGCATTAGCGTGCCATTAATTTATCTTTACAGTAAGGTCAGTCGAAATTTATTTAATATAAACGAATATATTTCGGAGTGGATTCCTCCACATTGGAATTACGGTCGTCTGGAAAATCAACTACTATCTAAAATATTGACATCTCTACCAGCCTCCTTTGATTTTTGTAATAATTGACTAAGAGTCTCAATAAAATTATTGAATTGTCAATTGTCTACCAGATCCTCTGTTTGAGGCAGCTATAATTCCAATTACCCAAGTATTTAGGAAGATACATCAAGTTGTGTCTTGTACTGAGTTTTCCTACACCGTTATGTGTCCCAGAATGTCATCTCGGGTTAGATGGTGACAGTGACAACAGGCTGGTGTATGGACATCCCTTTCATAACTCCTAACTATATAAGAGGCTGTTCGACTTCAGGAGGCTTGTAACAGCTCAATAATTCCAGACGTCCAATCAGTGGGTTTCGTCTAAATACTATTTTTAATGATCACTTTTGATACTTGTGGTCAGCTTCTTTTTTGTTTCTGACTGTTGACAGAAGTATCTATAGACATTTTAAACACGATACACCTCTCATTTTACAGAGAAGAAGACTTATTTTATTTTACTATAAACCTTCTTTAGCGTTCATAAAAATCATATTTCCTACTTTCTGAAGTAGTTGATATAGACACCTAGAAAGCATTAATTTATATGAAATTTTTATCCCATTCAATATATAAACATACACCTTTTAAAAAGTACCGTTTTGTTTTTTTATACCAATATTAGTGCGAAAAATAATTTGGAAACCGTAAAACCGTAAATATATTTATAAAATATAATTAATATTCTTAATATAATATTATTTTATCATACAAACTTCCGAGAAGTGGCTTTTTAATTAGAATAATTTTACGGGCGCTTAACGCTCTTGAGATTTAATTAAAAGACTTTCTAAAAAATTACCTCCTAATTATTATTATTAAATTTCCTATATCAATATTAAATAGATAATCGCTATAATAATATAATCCAGGTTTTATGACTTTGTTAACTAATACATATATACATAAACATATATTAAAAATGGCATATCCTGACCAGGAGCACATGTGCTTTACAGAAGGCAGAGCGCCATCCGGTGGAACAGAAATCAACTAAACATTGATTTAGCCTGTTCCCTGATATTTGACCAACCCAATTTATTGATAAATCAAGAAAAGCCATTCACGAACGCGTTTCGCGCTTTTGGCGCACGTCAGCGTGGAGTAGGCTGTACCACTGCGACCAAAAAATATTTTTTGGTCCCAGTGGCTTCTTGAAAAATCAAGAAATGGGTATTTGAAGATCAGGTGTTGAAATCAATATTAAATATGGCATATCCTGAGTACCAATCCAGTACCTCTCTGCACCTTGGAAGACCTTTAACAGTTCTCACAGAGTACAGGCAGTCATGGTCGAGGCAGAATGGAAGACTTGGGAAGTTTCACACAAAAAACGAAAGGACACAGTTGTAGTATGAAAGTTCCGTGAATAGATAAAAGTCGAGCTAGAAGCGAATGATGGAGATGGTTAAAAGCAAGTTTCTTACTGGTCTACATGGTTGATGAGTGGACCTTGGGGACATTTGACGTGGGCTCCCGCTGATGGTGAAGTTACTGTTATTTTCTGCTAGGACGGAGGTCTTATATATCTTTGCCAAGAGAAAGTACTGGGTTTCAGCGGATGCTATAAGGGCGTGGATCAGAAGAGATATTGTACATTCCTGGCAAATCCCTATCCTTTAGGCCTCGTTCTTTAAGTTGTGGGACTTCTACATCTCGATCTTTGCTTTAGCTCAACTCTTAATATATTACAGAGTTTTATTTATTTATCCTCAGTTTGTACAAAGTACATTACATATGATGTTATAATCACATATCAATCATGCGTATTATTATTTACAGAAGTGTTTATTATACAAAATGAAAATCTTGTTATATTATGTACAATATGAGGTTGTTGGTTTAAATTACCATATATTAATATTTTATATCAAAAATAATCATACGCTTAAAAATAGTTTACATTTGATATTTAATTATTGGAATTATATCATTAGCATTATATTTTACAACTAATTTCTCGTTTTCAATATTCGCCAACAGTTTAATAACTTTTATAGACTCAAATAGGCAAATTTACTAACATGACTTGAATAGTGATTTAATTACGTTGAAATATCATGGACAAAACTTGATGGAAGTTGTAGCCTTTTAGCATGTATATCGGGAATCAGACAAATAACTATTTAAAATATTTAACATACAGTAATTTTGTGGAAGACACACGAGATAACCAAGTGTAAAAAAAAAAAAGACGACTGGCGATATCAAAAACTTTCCTATTCTTTAAATATTGAAACATGAGTGTACTTTAACGGAATCCAAAATTTTATGAATTTATTTATATATGTTAAATAATACTACACATGTATTATTGTACTGGAATAAGGTGCATTAATTAAGAAAGGAAATAAAGCCATCTCTTTATCGTGCAACTGAAAGTTGCTGATGGCTGGCGCCATTTATTGGAATAAATATCAACTTTTCGTTGCTTTTTAATTATTCCATAATTGGCCAAATACCCATTTTTGATTAATCAAGCCTGGCTTATTTTTCTTATATATGTCATAATTTGTATATAATTAAATGCAACCCCGACCCACTATGTATGTACCATGTATGATTTTCAAAGACTTAATAAAGAACAAGGTAACTGGAGGAAAGAAAGTAACAAAAGATATAGGAAGTAAGACTAAAGCGGGCACGACTATTTTGGCACCCCTGTGTCAACATTGCAGGGGCAGAGACCGGTCGTCTCTAGTGACCGCAGAAGTTATATTAGACAAGAAGCACTCGACACTTCCTGGAAAAACAGGATGTATTCGGTGACCAGAAGTTATAAATATTAAGCTAACGCCCAACATTTCCGGCAAAGATAGGACGTATTTGATAACACGGAAGTAAATAAAGTCAAAATGGCACTCGACACTTCCTATCAAAGCAGATCATATCTTTCACCAAAGGAAACCGCCGGCCTATCAGAAGATAGCACCTTAAGTAGGTCAACCAATAGGGAAAGATCATGTGAGATCTCTCAACCAATCAGAGAGAAACTGACTCGTGGTGTTAAATCGAAAGACAAGAATAGTTAGTTACGCTTGGGCTCCCAAGGAGGTGACATCGGCTCTAGATCTCTCCCCTTCTGCTCATCCCACAGCTAAGTACCATCACCGCCATGTGATCAGCTAATTAATAAATCAAATCGCTCAGCTCTTATCAAACTTTCTTTCCTCCAACCCGTTGCCTTTATTTTCAAACTCAATCACGTGTCCTGATTATTCCTAACTGTATGCTGCAACTTCCACTCAAACGACTGCGCTTCAATCAAATATCACCATTCGCATCCAACGATAAGAAACCCCGCAACGATATTGCCACAGAACGGATAAGTCGACAGGATAAAGATTATGGAGCTTAATCAGATCAAGATGGAAATTAGCCCAGACACCAGCAAATCAAACGGCAATGATAAAACCAGCGGAAAAGAAACGGACAAGAAGAGAGGCGACCAGGCGCCTTCTAGCGGCCATCATATGGCAAATGACCGTGGCCATCCGACGTGTCAACGCCCCACAAAGTGAGACGGAATTCCGGAGCGCCATTCCCCGGGGAGGACGACGGACACAACCCCCACCAACCCCAGGCGAGTGTCACCAAGGCCGGACACCGACCACCGAGGATTCAACCACCGCCATGCCGTACACAGTCCCCGAAACCAATCCGCGCGACCCGGGACAGCCCAAACGATCCCAAAATGATCTTCCAGTACCGGACTTTACTTCAATTTCGCGGACGGTGCGAGCAGTCCCGAACCAAGCCAACCACTCCAAACCAAGACGTCCCAAAGGAGACCTGTTGAACTGAGGTAGGCACCCATCCTATGCCGTCAAGGAATTGACTTTGAACTTTTACCTAGCTACCTACCCCTTTTAACCATATCTAACCTTTGTACTCAATGAATGCACGCACGGGCTAGGCCAAACCTGTCCGAAAGGACTTGCACTACAATCAAATTTGTCACACAGGACAACCCTTGCCTGCATTCATTGACCCCACTACCATGTTTATCACTCAACCCAATTATCAATACTATATGCCCTCAAATACAAGCCACAAAGGCTTCAACCCTCACCATGCCCAAAAAAACGTGTCAGTACAGCCCACACACTTACCACACAAAATCCATGCATGACCATACGCCGCCAAGCCATAAAAATGTACCTCACAACAATCCCACAAACGTATTTAGCAACAATCACGACATTCACGACAACAATACACCGACAACATCCATCCAAAGGACGGTTTTCACGCTAACACACACGCACAACCCGCCCAACAAGCGCGACACTCGCGCCAAAAGACGACAACCACCAACAAACGCATGCACCGTCGTTAGTAACAATCATCTCGTCTACACAAAACAATAAAAAATTGTTCACCTTAAAAGATGCCATATACACTAACAATAGAAATTTCGATATATGACTTTAATAAATTTGTTGTTCATAGTGAGAACAGGTTAGGTTTTGAACAAACAAGGATTTCGCGTGACACCTTTTCATTCACAAATTTTTTTTTCTTCGATTCGTGTCACAGGTCACCCCACAAAAATTTTCATTTCAGGCCACAGACGCCTTTTCAACACACCTGTGACACGTCTCCACCCAACACGTGTTCACGTCGTAAGCCTCATTTTCACTCAATTCCACCCTAATGCCACTGAATAGCATTTTTACTAAAGTCACAACGACCATTCGATTTAATAAATGGATACAACGTCCGGATTTTCAAAATACAAATAATGTCGAAATTACACCAACTCATCTCTCCACAATGTTATTGACAGAACATGACACAAGACATCGTCAAACAAGTAAAACCCACAAACAAAACAAAATGTCGTACACAAAACATATCACACACACAACGCCACCAATGCCGAAAGTAAAAGATTCAATCAGAAAAAAAAACAATTAGGCGTGCACAAATTCAATTAGGAAACCAGGAAGTGAGAAGGGACACTTCCCCGCACGACAAAGACGCCGGTCAGCAGCTACGTGCAAATAGACGGGGGATAAATTGGGAATCACCCCGGGGAGGGACTTTGTTTCTCCACATCGCCCCCCTGCTTCCGGTTTCTAATTACCGTGGGGCCCTCGACCAACAGCTGAATTGAGGTCAACTGTGGGATTCTCTAAGTGTCGTTCAGTTTGGATCCCAATACGAGCTACATATCGACTTTTACAAAAAACATAGTTCAATTATATTCTCACAAGAAACTTAAGACACACAGACACTCCAAATGAGTTCACATTTCTATTCTTTTATTCTTTTAAAGACTTCCAAACTTTACATTTTTCACACTAGGCACAAATTCCACCTACGCGTAGACATCCCAGACCTTAGGATCTTGACAACACATAGAATTCGTTTCACACATTTCTTACACAAAAACTTCTAACATTTTTTCACAACACACACAAAGACAAAAAGTTACACATAATTGAGCAATTAAAACATTATAGGGCAAAATGGAGCAACCAATACATGAAGATCAGGGCATGTAGATACCAAAGGGTTCCAACCAATACACCTTATTTTTCATATCAATCATTTTCATTATTTTCTCGCAATTAAAAATGTAAATATTTAATCAATTTATCGATTTATTCAACTTATTGCCACTTTTAATCATTAATTATCATTTTTTTCCCAATTAGTTTATATTATCATTTTTATTTATCAATTATCATTCTATTTACCACTTGACTTATATTGTCACAACTCAATTATCAACGAAAACACTGGTTTTCGATTAAACTAAAAACATTAAATCACCCTTTATTGTTGAAACCTTTTTATTTTTCATTTTTCCTTTTTTCAAGCACTCAACTTTGATTTCGCTCAAAAAACTTTTATTTTATTTTTATTTTTGATTTCTCAAAAGCCCTAATAAAATTCCCTCGGTCTCCATTCCCAATTCCGAGCTAGAATATAATTAGGCAATTTTCCTTTTTTTTCTCACCACGCACCAAGCATTCACTTTGATTTCGTTCAACTCTTATTTTTATTTTTATTTTGATTTCTCAAAAGACCTAATGAAAACCCCTTCGATTTCATTCCCAATCTCAAGTAGGATAGTAATTAGGCAATTCTTTTTTTTTTCACCAACGCAACAAAGCATTTTCTCTTTTTTTTCATACAACAAGGCCTTTTCTTTTTTTTTGTGCAACCAAGCCTTCACTTTGATTTCATTCAACTTTTATTTTTATTTTTATTTTGATTTCTCACAAGCCCTAATAAAATTCCCTCGGTTTCCATTCCCAATTCCGAGCTAGAATAGGGTTAGGCATTTTCTTTTTTCTCTCACCATTCAACCAAACACATTCAATTTTGATTTCATTCAACTTCTTATTTCATTTTGTTCTGATTTCAAAGCACCTTATGAAATTTCCTCGATTCCTTTTTCTCAGAATTCGAGCAAAAAAGTAACTAAGCAGTTGTCTTTGTCACCATGCAACAAAATATTTTTCTTTTTTCAACCAAACACATTCAATTTTGATTTCATTCAACTATTTTTATATTATTTTTATTTGATTTCAAAAGCCTTAATAGAACTCCCTCGATATCATTTCTTATCTCGAGTAGAATTCGTTTAGGCGCATTTTTTTTTTTTTGCTTTTTGCCCACTATGTACCATAACATTCATTGATTTCTTACAATTAAAAAATTTTTGATTTCTATTAATTATACTCAACCTATATCATCAACCCCATTCTATCTTACTTTTATGTCACCAGCAATGCTTGTATATAGCCCCTCAATACCCACAACTAATTTTCCCACAAAATTATTTTTCATTTTACAGAATTCTCTCAGGCTAACCCCTTCTTGAATTCTTCACATGTAGGGGGCGCATCTGTCATAATTTGTATATAATTAAATGCAACCCCGACCCACTATGTATGTACCATGTATGATTTTCAAAGACTTAATAAAGAACAAGGTAACTGGAGGAAAGAAAGTAACAAAAGATATAGGAAGTAAGACTAAAGCGGGCACGACTATTTTGGCACCCCTGTGTCAACATTGCAGGGGCAGAGACCGGTCGTCTCTAGTGACCGCAGAAGTTATATTAGACAAGAAGCACTCGACACTTCCTGGAAAAACAGGATGTATTCGGTGACCAGAAGTTATAAATATTAAGCTAACGCCCAACATTTCGGCAAAGATAGGACGTATTTGATAACACGGAAGTAAATAAAGTCAAAATGGCACTCGACACTTCCTATCAAAGCAGATCATATCTTTCACCAAAGGAAACCGCCGGCCTATCAGAAGATAGCACCTTAAGTAGGTCAACCAATAGGGAAAGATCATGTGAGATCTCTCAACCAATCAGAGAGAAACTGACTCGTGGTGTTAAATCGAAAGACAAGAATAGTTAGTTACGCTTGGGCTCCCAAGGAGGTGACATCGGCTCTAGATCTCTCCCCTTCTGCTCATCCCACAGCTAAGTACCATCACCGCCATGTGATCAGCTAATTAATAAATCAAATCGCTCAGCTCTTATCAAACTTTCTTTCCTCCAACCCGTTGCCTTTATTTTCAAACTCAATCACGTGTCCTGATTATTCCTAACTGTATGCTGCAACTTCCACTCAAACGACTGCGCTTCAATCAAATATCACCATTCGCATCCAACGATAAGAAACCCCGCAACGATATTGCCACATATATCTATGCTCTCTTTTCGAGAAAAACTTTAAAATCGAAGACATCCGTGAATGGTTATCGGTATCAGGCTTATTAGATTTTCCAAATGGTTGAAAGTTGCCGACAATAACTTTCTAGATTACAGAGAGTAATCTTTGTGGGGCTTGGTCCTTCCCGTCTATTTCGGTTAACTTTTGTTTGATATTTTTCTGGAAGTATATTGTTCTATAAAAGGAAGGACACTTCTCCTGTCAAAAGCTAAGCTAAGCGCCATATATTGACCGTTTAGTTTGCAGAGTGTTAGTTACAAAAAGGCAAGGCGCCATCCATACATAACAAATGAAGACATTAAGACTCGAATGTTTCTTTTCACAAATATATCAAACTACTACTGTCCTTACTGCGATGAAAAAATATTGAGAGAGCTTCGCTCACCAGTGGCGAACCCTCCCAGCGGTCCCGCCAATTTAATCTACCTCGATGCAAATATTTAAATGTAATTATACTGTCCTAAAAGCTTATGTTCATAGTTTCCTAAATACCATTTCTGAGATTATACTCTTCAGTGTAGCATATAGAAGAAGAATGATCCAATACAGTATTAGAGCTCTAAAGAAGCGGGCTGGTAGATTGAATTGGCCAAACCGCTGGAAGGATTCATCACTGATGAGCCAAGCACTTCCAATATTTTTTCATCGCAGTAATGATAGTAGAAGTTAATGCATCATAATAGAAGTTTGATTTATTTGTGAATTTGTTCTCCTTTGTAAATCAAAATATATGTTAACCATCTATCAAATTGCAACTACAGATAAATACAATTTTCAAAATGAATAATATTTTGAATCACTAAAGAGATATTGAAATTTTCTGCCTAGAGATAATGCAGAAAAAGTAAAGCTATTACTTCCTAGAGAATATTGTCCCTTTTCAAAAATTCGTTTTTAACATCCATTGATCAATTAAGTGAAATATCATTATTCGTTTATTTTACAAAAATATTCAATTAATTTACACTCTGTATTAACAGCAAAAATGATAAAAACTAAATTTATCACATTACCCTCCAGCGCTAGACACAGCTTAAAAAATAATAGAACAGATATTGTTCGATCTCAAGAGATAAAAATGAGAAAGATCAAAGTAAAAAGCTTATTTTCTCTGAAGCATTTGTGTCAGCATCTCTAATAAAATATTAATACCAAAAGATACCTTAGCCTCAGCAAACATTTCTTATAAATATTGAGTCGATATACCTAGCGGCAATTTCGTCTCTTAGTTTATTTATATATCTCCTACATATAAATATATATATAAATTTATATAAGGTGTGGGATTATTTTTATGTATATATCATATATATAGAATATTTTTCACATATTCAAATCTGCCTATAAATATATAAATAAAGAATAAAATTATGGATAGTTACATTTCCATATATAAATCAATACAGTAGAACCTCTCTGTGAAGGACACCAAATTTCAGAGCCAAAGTGTCCTTTAAGGAGAGTTGTTCTCTTACTGGAGAGTTGCTAAATAGTAAAAATTGTACTTTTGCAAATGAAAACTGCCCTTTGTGGAGAGGTGTCCGCTAAAGGGAGGTTTTCTGTACTTCAAATGCTATAGAATAATGTCATTATGTTTAAATAGGATGATTGATTCTCTTTCTCTCGAAACTTGCATTTATTTCAGAACCAAATTTTCTTTTATGTAGAGAAGAGCGAGTTGGTCGTTTTGGCCATTCAAACTGTCCTTTGTATAGGAATGTACGCTTACCGAGTATGTTCGCTCATTGAAGCTTTAATGTATTTTTTGATAGTGTAAGTCCTTGTGATGATAATCATAATGATGATTCCATCTATATTGTAGTTCTTATAGCCATATGCATAGTCCCCCCTGGACATTTGGAATATTCGACCAATTTCTGGTCCGTTTCAAAGATGAATAACGTAGCAACAGCACCCATTTTATACTGAGGAGCATTGGACACAACAACATTATAAATATCCGAGATGGAGCTATTCAGGTACTAAAGGAGGCACCTTTTAAAATACATTTTAAAAAAAGGCCTTTTGTTTCTCACCATAATACAGAACGTTTTGGTGATAATCAAGAATGCGCCAATTCTCCAGATTTGAAAAATTCCAACAAATGGCAAATAATCTTGATATTTATTGTTTTTTATTCCAATAGATGGCGCTTTGTGTCATCTAAAATGCTCATGTAAGTGGTCAGAGAACATTCCTTTTTATTTTAATATATACTTATACTGATTTTTGCGGAAGAGCGATTGCGCGAAGCGTATTATATCTTCATATTTATACGTATTTATACTGTACTCAGGGTTTATGCCCATATTTCATTTAAAATACCTTTTCCAAGAGGTTATATTAAAGCGGTATGGTTTATTAAACTGGCGTAATCGCTGGGAGGTTCACCACTAATGAGCCAGACCAAACCATTAATTTATCATTACAGTAAGGGTAGTATAAAATTGTTTAATTTACAAAAGATCATAGGCGCGCGCGTCTAAAATAATTTCCATTTCTAATAACAGATGGTGCACTTATACTTATTATACATATTATTCTTATATATTTGGATATTTTTCCGGGAGGCTGTTGTTATTAAAAGACAAAGGTCACCTCTCCCGTCAAAATAGACGTCAAAGTTAAACTCCATCTATTGACCGTTGCCGCAAACTAGCGGCCTCGGGTCGGTGACAAAGCCTCAACACTAGCTTTGGCTAAACGAAGAGCGGGCCATTAGCCCGAAACCATGGTCTCTAGGTGGACGCTTTTCAGTTTGTCAAACCTGGTGTTGTGACTTTGTCATGACGAGGGCCATTAGCCCGAAACCATGGAATATAGTTGGACGCTTCTAAGTTTTCTAAAGCTGGTGTTGTAGCTTTTTCATGATGAAGGCCATTAGCCCGAAACCATGGTCTCTAGGTGAACGCTTTTCAGTTTGTCAAACCTGGTGTTGTGACTTTGTCATGACAAGGGCCATTAGCCCGAAACCATGGACTATATTTGGACGCTTTTCAGTTTGCTGAAGCTGGTGTTGTAGCTTTATCATGACGAAGGCCATTAGCCCGAAACCATGGGCTCTTCAGTTTGTCAAACCTGGTGTTGTGACTTTGTCATGACGAGAGCCATTAGCCCGAAACCATGGACTATAGTTGGACGCTTTTCAGTTTGCTAAAGCTGGTGATGTGCCTTTGTCATGACGAAGGCCATTAGCTCGAAACCATGGTCTATAGGTGAACGCTTTTCAGTTTGTCAAACCTGGTGTTGTGACTTTGTCATGACAAGGGCCTTTAGCCCGACACTATGGGATATAGTTAGACGCTTTTCAGTTTGCTAAAGCTAGTGTTGTGGATTTGTCATGAAGAAGGCCATTAGCCCGAAATCATGGTCTCTAGGTGAACGCTTTTCAGTTTGTCAAACCCGGTGTTGTGACTTTGTCATGACAAGGGCCATTAGCCCGAAACCATGGACTATAGTTTGACGCTTTTCAGTTTTTCAAAGAGGGTGTTGCGGCTTTGTCACCGACCCGAGGCTATTTTGCGGCGACGGTCAATAGATGGCGTCTAGTTTTGACGTCTACTTTGACGGGAGAGGTGACCTTTGTATTTTTAGACATATATATTTATACAACATAAAGTTGTGGGAGGATTATATTCATGTATCTAGAGAGGCATCTCTCTCTTTAATTAAGTATCAGATCGATGCCTTATGTGTTCATTATTTAAGTAAAACAACTTACTATTGGTGATGAAGAATGAACCACACCACCAGTATTGGCATAGCTAGAAACCATAGTATACAGTTTCGATTTTTGTCTGAATTCTCCAAAACTGTTGTTTTGGATCTTTTCACACCATCACAATTAAGGCCTTTTACTAGGATGATGAACAGATAATTCATCGTTCTGAGGGACTTAGCACGTGCACCGTTCGAACAACAAAGCTCTCTTCCAGCGGCTGCTATTTCTTTCCTTTGTTTTTGGCGTTAATAAAGTTAATTAATTTTATAAAAATATTTATACCGAATGAAGACATTAAGACGCGAGTTTTTCTTTTCACAAATAAATCAAACTTCTACTGTTCTTACTGCGATGAAAAAATATTGTGAGGGCTTGGCTCATCAGTGGTGAACCCTCTCAGCGATTTCGCCAATTTAATGCACCAGACCGCATCTTTAGAGCTCTAATACTGTATTGAATCATATTATAATTGTAGCATATAAACCCAGAATGATTCAATACAGTATTAGATCTCTAAAGAAGCTGTTTGGTCGATTAAATAGGCGAAACCGCTGGAAGGGTTCACCATTAATGAGCCAAGCCCCCCAATATCTTTTCATCTCAGTAAGGACAGTAGAAGTTTGAATTATTTGTGAAAATAAACATTCGCGTCTTAATGTCTTCATACGCTGTATATAGATAGTGTGTTATTGCTTTGTATTAAAAATATTTATAATTTTTTAAGCGGTCTATCCACCAATCACACCAAACCTACGCCCCAGATATGTATTCAGTTTTAAATTTAATAGCTAGATATTATCTCTATATCTTTCTTATATAGCCACTTTTTTCTATCATGTGATCATTTTACCTTTGTGATAGTTTTAGGCCTGTTTTAAATATTTATATTGTCTACAACTATATATTAAATATTGTTCTTGCGGACAAACTGAGCAAACTGCTCTTCACCTTATCTACGACTGTCCGAACTTTGCAGAAGTGAGACATCGTTTGTTCCCTGAAATAAAATGATCTAACTTTTTCACCTCAGCCACTTTGTCTATATACATTTCATGAAATCTGTAGAATAATATATACATGTAAATTTGTAAATATTTAATTCTAAGTTCTAATTTGTTTATTGTTTGTTGTTTTGTTTCCTCTGTAATAGGCGCAAATATTTCAATATCGCGCCTGGTTGATTAATAAATATATAAAAACTATATTTCAAATATTTAAAAAAAAAGCGTGAACAATTTTTAAAACTATTTTTAATACAAAAAAAGCTTTTTCTAACATTATTATGTTTATAATCATAAACTAAATGATATGTTTGAATATTTAAAGTCATGATAAAAAAAGGGAACTGCTATTTTAAAATGCAAAATAGAAGGTGTTACTCCAATAAAAAAGTAAAATATTCTAAAATATTCAAAGAATTGAAATTAATAGATTTTGACAGTAAATAATTCAAGCAAGGAGGCAGAATTGATAGGCATTGTTAATAGTTAAAATGGCGTTTAACGCAGAACAGCGAGTAAATAAATATAGATATATTCATATTAATGGAGAGAGATATTAAAACGCTTATTTCGTTTTCATTTTTTAATAGAATTTCAAATTCATATTTATTTTTAAAATACGTTTATGAATAAGGAAACGAAAATTTACGAAAAATGCGTTTAAGAAAGTATCTGCCATTGTGTGTGTGCGACAATTCTTTTTTTTTTACAATTAAAACGAGTTTATTGACATCTCGTCAATATATACACTTAAAGAGAGCTAGAATAATAAAAATAGTAAAACAGGGCAGATAATACAATAATAAACACAAATTAAAATATGAACAGCAATCACAAAATAGAGGGTGAAGAGAGGCATCCCCGGCGCACAAGTGTTCTGCTCCAGGCGATGAGCGGGTCCTTACACGCCACCGGTGGCGACGCTGAAGCCTATGACGCCTTCCCGCCCAATGGGCATCGTGCCACAACGAGGCGTTTGTAGACCGAGGTACTAGAGTCTGGGCGCCTCTTTAAGAGGGCGTGGAGCAGCTCCAGCATTGCAGTCCTCTGCGCGGCTGAGATCTTAGGGATGAGGATCTTGAGGGTGAGTGTGGAGACGAGGGCGCCACAGACCTTTTCCCTGTGGAGGCCAAGGTTGCCGGTCTCAGCGAACAGGGAGTTGGGGGCCTGCTCCAGGATGATATTTAGCTGGGCTCTGAAATTGCCTTTCCCGGCTGGAGTGGAGCCCGTGGTCTCCTCTTCGGTTGGCCCCACCTCCATTGGCTCGATGGGTTTCAGGGAGTCTTGGGGAGACAGGGTTGCTTTGGGCGTGCAAGGGGCCGCGACAGCAGGACTTGGCACCTCACCAGGTGGAGTAGGAGGTGCTGGAACTGTAGGCTGAGGCGTCACGGACCGAGGGACCCGAGCATTGGCCACTGGAGCAGTGCCTGGCACTACCTCAGGTGGAAAAGGGGATGCTGGTGTAGGGGACGGTGGCGCCGGCCGACTGGGCTGTTGAGGCACGGCGGGTGAAGAAGCCTCGATGGGGGAGGCTGCTTGCTTGGGGCCGATGGTCTGCCTGTCAAGCATGTGGCAGTTGGCCCTGCGGTGACCCTGCCTGTTACACTTGGATCATTTGACCCCAAAGGTCAAGAAGGCGGGCAGGGTGTCTTCCTTTGTCTTGATGTCCAGGCGCGTAGAGCTTCTCCAGTTTCACCCTGTCGTGAAGGAGGATGTAGGCTTCGCGACGGCCGTCCGTGTAGGCATATCCCCCTGCCTTGAATTGTATAGGAGCGATGGAAGTTACACGCCCGTAAGGCCGCAGGGCGTCGATGATGGCAACATCCTCCACGTAGAAAGGGAGATTCCCTATAAGCGGTCTCTCCGCGCTCTTGCGGAAGGGAAACGTCCTGAGAGTCGTGCCCTCGATCTCGAGGCCCTGATCTACTAGGCGTGATACGAGGGCCTTGGTAGTCAGGCCAACTAGTACGTGGCCGTTCATCCGGGTGAGCTGGATGATGTTCTCGGCGCCTCCGACCACTTTATCCACCACCGCCTGGAGGTAGTGGAGCGGTGTGATGTCAGGGCAGTGCTCTATATAGACGCACTGCTCCTGGGTAGAGAAGGCCTGCCGCGCCCTGGCGTCCGCGATGTGGGCACGCGTAGCCTTGACCTCCTGGACCTGCGGAATCCTTGCTGTTGTTGCTCCCCTTCGCTGAGGCCTTCCCCTAGGTCCGCTGGCCCTGTTGGACTCCGCCACAGGTGAGTCGTGGCGCCCTTTCTTCGACTTCACCACTGTGAAGCCCTCCTCAGAGTTGTTGTCCTCCTCCATTGTTTCAATCCAGTTCTTTAGAGCTTTTTCAGCGCCTTTGGAAGGCACTTGGTTTGCATGCCGACTGCCGCGGCTAAATTTGCATTACTTTCGCCTGCCGGCAAATTTACATACTTAGATTCTACGTTGTTTATTAAAGAATCTTCTGATTTATGTACTTTCGCTGATTTCTCGGCGAATGTTGAAATATTCAAGCTGGGCCTTTCAGGCTCTTGTACAGCTCCCTCTGGTCTATCAGCCAGTATCATTTTCTTCACACAATCTTCGCCCGCAGCGCTCGCAATTAGGGAAAACGGCGGAGCTCGCGCGCCGCGTGGCCGCACGGTCGAGTGTGTGCGTGTGTTCTATCTCATATTTCAATGATAATGATAAATTATAATGATTACGATGTATAGAAGAGTGAATTCAATACTTCTAAAGGTGTTGAAAAAAACGTGGGTCTTGAAGCAGAAAATTAAATAAAGATATTGTTCTAAATATATTATAACAATGTTTTTTATCAATAGAAGCATAGGGCGCCTCTCCCGTCAAAATAAACGCCAAAACCTGACGCCATCCATTGCCCGTCGCCGCAAACTAGCGGCCTCGGGTCGGTGAAAAAGTCACAACACTAGCTTTGGCAAACTAAGAAGCATCCACCTAGGTCTCTAGGTGGGCGCTTCTCAGTCGCGTTAGATTTTGTCGGGAAAGGCGCCCTATGCTTCTATTTATCAATTTCCTCCCGGCAAATTTTCTATCTATAGAATATTTTTTAATTACTCAAAATATTATTATTTCAAATGTTTTGTTGCCTAGAAAAAAAATATCTATCTAAAAATAGAATAAATGTGATATTGTACTCGGATAAGGTGCATGAATTAAAAAAAAAAAAAAAAGACATCTCCTTATCGTGCGACTGTAAGTTGATGGTGGCTGACGCCATCTATCGGAATAAATATCTAATATTCGTTAATTTTTTTTATTATTCTAGAATTGGCCAAATACAATTCAGCCAATATTTCGCCAATATTCTTGAATAATTAAAAAAATTAACGAATATTAGATATTTATTCCGATAGATGGCGTCAGCCACTATCAACTTTCAGTTGCACTATAAGGAGATGTCTTTTTTTTTTCTTATATATATATATTTCTTTCATTGTCTCTCTGTTTTTTTGCGCAAAAAAATATTTAAAGAAAAAGGCTTCTACTGATCGTGTGAAGCTAAAAGTTACTGATGGCTTGCGCCATTTGTCGAAATAAATATAAACGAAACGTTCATTTTTAAATTATTCCTGAATTGGCTAATTACGATTTTTTAATTAATCAAGAAAAGATTTACCAGTTACGCGTTTCGGGCTATTGATTCTCATCAGCGTGTTGCAATCTGTACCTCAATGACCAAAAAAGCTGGTCTTTGGGGCATCCTGAAAAGCCTTGAAACAGGTATGGATAACGATGAGTTTATATTTATTTCGACAGGTGGCGCAAGCCATCAGCAACTTTTAGTTGCACGATCAGGAAATGCTTTTCTCTTAATTTATCCACCTGATCCCAGTAAAAGTATACTTTTGTACTATTTTCACGAGATTTCATTTGTTTTGGACTAAATACATTACTTTTTACCCTGATATTTCCACCTTTTCTATGTTACATTTTGATGAGGATGCAAAGGTATATTAAGGAAGAGAA
Source organism: Cordylochernes scorpioides (assembly GCA_030710605.1). Lineage (NCBI taxonomy): Eukaryota > Metazoa > Arthropoda > Arachnida > Pseudoscorpiones > Chernetidae > Cordylochernes > Cordylochernes scorpioides. The sequence goes on from CP092878.1 coordinate 53,527,124, forward strand.
AATAAAGGCACATTTTTCTTTCAAGATAAATAAGATATTTGTAGAGCTTTTTGTTATTTCCTGTAGTCCACATCAGAAAAAAAAACTTTTGAAATGTAGACCTAGAGAAAGATATTATGAATGCGCCTTGGACAAATAAAAATATATATATTTCTGGCAAGGAAGGATCAAGACACATACAACACATACAGTACTACAAGTACACATACTTGTACATCAAGGTCAGAGATGAGCTGCGAGTGATGGTGTTTAATAGATCAAATTGGAGAACATTTGTCTTTGTAGTCAACAAATGACATGATAGGCACCAACAATAAGTAATAAAATTTTGCTTATCCATAGTACACGTGGTACAGGCCATTATAATCATTGTGGATAGACGTTGTCGACTGCCTTTTACTGTAAGTGCACCACATATCTACACATGTGAAGAGCAGTTCGACTTTTGCACTTATAAATGTGCCAGAGTCCCGTTTGGTTACTTGCACTCGTTGGTGGGGTTGGACTTTTGAAAGAATTCGGGCCATTGGAACATTTTTTTTTTAATTAGAAAAGAGTGTCCAATGCTGGATTCGATTCCGGGTCGTAGCGGCCAAAAACCAACGGTTTAGACCATCCTCCCACCGACCCCCAGAAGCAACAATATAAAATGAGATCATTATTTTATTACATCACATTTTCCCCAAATCTTATATTTAAAAAAAATGAAAAGTTCAATATGAATTATTCATTTTCCTATCTAATCTTCATATAGAACTTTTTTTTTATTTCAATATACATATTATCATTTAACTCTTTTTTACCCTTAAATTGGTTTTGGGAAAATACTTTTTTTCAGAATCCTCGTTTATCACTGCTATTTACCCCAATATATCAAATAAAATGGTTGGAATATTATAAGAGGTTTCTCTCATCCTATTTGGTTTAATTGAAAATATCAAATGATCAAAGAAAAGTGTATAGTAATAATAAGTGTTTCAAAGACAATATATGGAAATGAATTTCTTTCTTGATTATATCTTAGAGAAGGTAAGCTATGAAAATTAAAATTTAATAGGTTCGGCAGTCTTTTTATCATAAATACAATCATATGCGACTTGATTTATATAACAATGTAAATAATTAATAAGTTACTTTAGAATATAACTCATTGTAAATAGCTCAACTTGTAAACTTTCCCTCTCCACAATACTAATTATTACAGATAACTTCATTAAATCAACTTCCATCATTTTCAACATATTGTAAATAACTATTTGTGGTTTCGTCTATCTGCTTATGTTGTTGCTTATTTGTTTAGTGTATATGTTTTCAGTGCTCTTTTTCTTAATTGTTTATTTTCCTTTGACAATTTTGTTATCTACTCTACTACACACACAATATGAATTATTGTAAATAGTTTCACGCGCAATTATACAGATCGGATATAGCGTGTCTTATTTTTAGCTGTCAAAATTAATAAAATAATAATATAAATATATATATTTATATAAATTGAATGAGGATTTTTAAAAAGGATTGAACATTGGCAATAGCATGCCAATTTAAGAATCACAATAGAATTGGAATCAAATATGTATGCAAAGGATTTAACAATATACATTTTATTATAATGTGTCAATTCTAACCATATATCACAAACATGTAGAATGACGCCACGAAAATTTCTCAAAACCAAAAAATCGTACATTTTGAGACGAAGTTTTGTCATTATCGTTTCAAAACAGTAATGATTAATAATAATTACAAAATATTTACAAATTTGCAATTTATGTGGAAAATAGTACACAAGTGAAATTATACTAATAACAGGTGAAAATAATTAAGAAAAAGACATCACTTGATCGTGCAATTGAATT
>CP092878.1:53529082-53555262 GCA_030710605.1 Cordylochernes scorpioides
TTAGATTTTTATATATAAATCCATTGCAATATGGTCGGATGAGGCCTCTTTCGATCATTATCTGGAACTATTCTGTTTTTTCTTTTGATTTTCAAATTGTTGTGTATTAAAATAAATTGTATATGCACTATTTTGCATAGTTGGTTATGCTTTTAGAAGATACCACTATTTTGCATAGTTATTAAATGTGCTTATGTAAGATGTAAATACCGTTGCTAGGTTTAGAGCGTCAGTCCAGTAGCACGTTAGACAAGCCTTGTACCTTATCTTGTGTAAGGTAATAAAAGCCAAATTTTCCCACGCAGTCGTTTTGGTAAATGGGAAGAGACTACGACACAATATAAATGTTACTTTGATTCTCGTTCTTTGTCACACCTAACACACCTTGGTCAATAAACATTTCGATACGAATTCATTTTAATTTATTCTTTTTACCAAAATTTGTATTATTGTGTGTAACAGAATATATTCTATTTTATCTACTGTAGGTGTGTAAATATTAATTTTGAAATGATTTACTTAACAAATCCTCTATTTTCCTCAAAGTTTCAATTGTTTTGATCAAAATATAATGCCTTGTCATCTTTGTCTGTCTTTGTGTATCATATAAAGATTTTAAAAATATTTCGTGGTATGAAATTATCTTTATTCGAAAAAAGAACCTTCCAGTTTAAAATGAAATTAAATGTTTTTTTCTTGAACATCCATGCTTGAATCCCACAAATTATTTTTTCTATACCTCTGAGATATCCAGCTCTAAATACTTTCGAACAAATAATCAACACCGGTAACATGGAATCGAGATATGGCTCATCAGTATATGAATTTAGGTCGTTATTTGTAGAACCTATATTTGGACTGAATACCTTATTCCTGAATAAACTAGTGAGGGCTAATCAACCGAGTAACATAGATTCGGGATATGGCTCATCAGTATATGAATTTAGTTGGTGAATTGTAGAGCCTTAATTTGAACAGAATACCTATGCCTGAATAAACTAATGAAGGCTAATCAACTGAGTAACATTGAATCGGGATATGGCTCATCAGTAAATTGAATTTAGCTGGTGAATTGTAGAGCCTTCATTTGGACAAAATATCTTAAGCCTGAATAAACTAGTGAAGGCCTATTTCCCCAAATTCTATTTGATATATGTGTGTGTGTTAATTAATTTTAAAAAATATATATATAATGCATGGAAAATGCATTTATATCATCCTATACATGCACCATGAACTTATTAGCAAACTGATAGGACTTCTACCTACCTACTAGTGAAACTATTTGCTACGACGTGGAAGCTAAGTGAACGCTTAAGCTCATAATTAAAATAATTTGCGACAGAATTTCGGAAGTGTATTAGTTAGAAAATTCCCAGATTTGAGAGCGAATATATATATAGGCTTTTACTTAAATATATATTAAAACTTTGATATTCTACTTTGTGTACGATTTAGGTTAATATGAATATTTGAAAAAAAAACTTTACTCATAAAGGACATTTTATAATTTATTATTACATTGATGTTAATTTTGCAACTATTTTTACAAATTCTCTATAAAAATTTAAATTTCACCAAGTCGCAATCTATCGCTGAAAATTGCGATTATTCTGACGACATATATTTATGATTTAAAAGTAGCTTTCAAGCTATTCAAAAGTAACTTTAATGTTTCAAATATATTAAAAGATAGAAGTCAATATGAATGATGCCTAACAATTTTATTTGAGTTTTATTTACAGAAGAGCATAGCTTTAAATAATGCTAATAAATTAAATCGTATTATCAAAATCCATACTCTCTACAATGGCAGACTATATAATCTATTCATTTAAGGAATTGTATATACAATAAAGCTTTTTCTTAGAACTTGTAGGATCGTTATAAACGTTTACATAATTGTAGATAGTTTTTATGAACAATAAATAATTACATGAATTTATATGAATTTTTCATCAGTAGTTTTAATGGAAACTAGTTTTTTTTATTTCCTATTAGCCGTGTTACAGCCATGTTGTGATGATGGGTAATACTTATCAACTGTGTTAATGCTACTATATCACATGTCTACGAATGTATTATGTTTGCTTCATACCAAATAAACCAACAATGTGTAAATCAAAATGTATGAAAGGAAGAAAAGTTCAGAGAATTGGTCTCCAGGAAACATAACTAAAGAATGCGAAGAAAGGAAGAAATATGGAAGGAGATTACTTTAGCTGTTCGACTTCAAAAAGAATAGTGATGGGAGAAAGAAAAAGCTTTTAGCGATTTCTTTTATACCTTGCTTCTGTTAAACTATTTTGACCAAAACAATGTTATCTTGTGGGAATAGTTACTCAAAGGACAATTTGTAGGAATTTATTTATAATAGTTTTTCTATATGGAATAATTGTTTGAATTGAGTGTATTTGAAGAGTTTTTAAAGATGGAATTCGAAATCATATTGAATAAATTTAATTTATATAATTATTGAATTTTATAAAAAGTCTTTCGAAAGGTGTATTCAAATATTTTAATTATTTTGCGCTAAAATATCTGTTTATAAAAACAGAAAAATATATTATAAAATAAATAAAGCTTAATATGAAATCATAATATTTAGACTATCTAGATATAATTTTTGCAGGCTATAGAGTAAGGCTTCAAGGTGTTTTAACCCTAAAATAAAGATATTATTCATATAAATGACTAATTCAATATTTTGACCCATAGAAATGACAACCATTATGATTGGGTGAAGTAGAAAGCGTCTGCCTTCGTCATTAAGACTGGGAGTATTACTTAGTAGCATGCCGACTTAGCTCCAATATGAAATGGCCGTCTCTGACATGAGGAACAGACGGCATGTGCAGCCGTTCCTAAAATTGAATAAATACATTGACCATTCTGTATCCCTCCCTGGATAAGAAGCCTCTACAGGGTACTATCAGCCGGGCCAGCTGAGCCCAGGTTTTGTAGTGACCTTGTTACCGCTACCCCTCCATCCTTTTCATCCGGGCTTGGGACGGGCAAAGGCGGAGTAATATACGTACTAAGTGCTATTCTCAACCTGCAACCTCAAAACACATTATTGACTTATTGACTCATCCATGAGCTCTACTCATCCCCAGGAGACACCATCAAAAGTCTCAAGCTCTACAAGCTTGATACCCTAATATGATTGAGTGGAGATAACAAAGAATAAAAAGAGACCCATAAATATATTTGCTTAAATATAATAATGAATTATTTCACCATGGAATTTATTATATGCTATCTTCATCGGTTATTTCTAAAGTTGGTGATACCTCTTCATGATGATATCAATGAACGATTGAAAGATATTCTTAACTTGAAGTTACCAAATTGGATTCTGTATTCATTACATGTAAACGAATCAATTACACGTAAACAGACATTAGATACTATCTCATCAAATTTACAAGTTATTTAGATATCACCAAAATTAATTAAAATCACGAAATAGATATCAAGAAATCTATCTTCAGAATTTAATAATGACATTGTATCCTGCAATATGGCAAATAATGGAAAAATCTATAATTGAATATTTTCATCTAATTAATTGGCTGAGCGTAAGTTTTCATGTAGTTACTTACTGTTTGAGAAACCGAACCGATTGTATTTAACTGAGAGCGACGATTGAAAACTCTTTTAACAGAGTTGAATCCGATATTGTAAAACCTTTGAAATACATCATCTTTCACATTATTTAATATTTTAATTTTTGTTATTTCAAAATATGAATAATATTAAGGCGTTTTTTATGGTGATTTAATTATTGCAAAATATTTTTTACTAATCTAATCTTTAAAGATGTATATTCCAAATTTTCATATACACTGGCCACAAAAATTGCATCCACTAGAGAAACTTAATGTGAAATTTCAGAAAATTGAAGAGAGCTTCTTCCCTCTAAATAATGATAATTTGAAAGGTAATTGATCGAATCTCTAAAAATAATATAAACATATATTGGGATACATAGCTCTTATCAAAGTTTTATATGTTATTATTTGGCCCCTATACAAGCAGATACACGGTGAGGCATACTGGCATACTGTTCTTATACTTTCTTGTGGAACGTTAGACCAAGCCATTTCAATTTTTTCCCCGAAGCTGTTGAAGATTACTTGACTATGAAGATTGCGGAATATCTTCCCCATAATTTCCCATACATCATAAATTGGGGAAAGATCTGAGAAACATGCGAGACTGGAAAGAAAATCAACATTTTGATGAAAGGTTTGTGAGATATTGGCTGTATGTGGTTAGATATTATCTTGTTGTAAAATGGCATTATTAGTCTGCTAAAGAAATGGTAATACAAGGTGTGATCTTTAAGTAGGAAAACAAAGTTTCTAAAATTTAATTATAGTAGATATATAAATATAACAATTAGTATGATGAATTAGCGCGCCATCTGTTATAAAACTTGGAAACTATTTTTGACGCGTATGATTCTTCTAAAAATAAATCAATTTTATACTGCCCTTACTGAATGATAGAATAATAGGATGGCCTGGTTAAACACTGATGATTGGTATTCTTTAAAGTATGATCTTTGCGCGCTACACAAGGAATGAACCATAAATACCTTGGAATTATATTGTCACTTAGAAAATTATAAAATACAAACTTCAGAATGATACGGCAATTCATTTATAATGCAAAGCAAATAAAATACAAGATAAAAATGAGATAAATTGAGTAACAAAATATAAATATCAAGAATGAATATTTGTATATAAAATAATATCTATTTTTGGCTTCATAGCTCCTTCTCTATTGGAGCTGTGACCCATAGCTCGCAAATATTGTAAATAATCAAATGGATTTGATGTGCATCTGCCAAGGAATCCCTTAGAGTTTTGGAACTTTGTATCTAGTGGTTTGGCACCTTTTCTCTTGCGGCGTTAAGAAGGGCTTCAAGTCGTATCGTTAATAGGTATATCGTGTTCTTGTAGGGAAGTCTTGACTTTGAGACGGCGGTGATATTCTGGGACCATTCTCGGAAAATGTTGAGCACAACACCTAAGGCTTCAAGGTCTTTTGGGTCATCTTCAGTTAGTCTTCCCTAATCTACCCAGCATCTCCACCAAAATGTCACGTAGAAAATTAGGCAAGACAAACTTCAGAAAGATACGGCTGCCTATGATGCAAAAAATAATAAAAATTACAAAATACAAGATATGCACTGAGAGAAGTTAACAAAATAGCAAAATATAAATATCAAAATTTATTATCTGTACATAAGATAATAAATGCTCTTTCCTATATACAATATATTCTATATTTCTATATATAATATTTATTAATTATAATTCTTTATACTGTATTTTATTTTGTTTACTTTCTAAATAATTTAATTACTCTATTCTTAAATAATTATCGTTTTATAGCGCACTTTAAGATGCAGACACAATACTTTCTTCTCTCTCTATTCCTATATATTTTCTCTACCATACCATTCCCTAAAATAACGCCCTTTTCAAATTTCGAAAAGCCAACCTCGCGAGATTGTTTATTTTGAGCTAAAATTCATTTTTTAAATTTCAAATTCAATTTATGTCTAGACGAATTATCCCCCAGTATACCGCATTCTTACATTTGAATTTGAGAAGTCTATAAAATACCTTTTTCTTTCTCTACGGTCCGGTTTAAGCGTACAAAGTTATTTTCTTCTTCTCATTTTTCTTTTGTTTCGCTCATTTTTGTCCCTCTTAAATCACCTAACCGCGGCCAAATCATATTGATTTCTCTTAGTTATCACCTCAATCTTCGCCCACGATTATCTTCCATTTTAAGAAACCTCAATTTATCATAGGATGATCCTCAAATTTCCTCCTATCTTCCTCTTTTCTTCATAGTCCTATACTAGTATAGTCACTCTGGCCCTTAATTGCAAGTCGGTCGAGGAGCTACACCGGTGTAGCTCCTCTCATTTCACATAATATATACTTTCAACGAATTATATATGACTTTTGATATATGATTTTGTTGGGAATATTATAGATTAGTAAAAGTGAAAGATCTTTTTTTGCACACTTAAAGGTATAAAACAATAAAGAAGGACAAGAGAACAAATTATATGTACATCTGCAGCTCGCGCCTATCAGCGGCCCTTCCCTATCCAATAACCGCTAGCCAACTACAATAAACCAACAAAGCCGCGCTATATAGGCAGAGATGTCAATTAACATAGACAATACTGAAATGCTATGCAAATCACAAGAGTATTCTATCATAGAAATATCAGGAATTGCCACTTTCAACATATTTCATATTCAATATGTGTACCTGCAATTAAAATTATCATTTGTAATAGCAGTGAATATATTTCTAGATATAATTTAATTATTTGTTTTAAATATTAAGGTCGCGTTTATAAGCTTATACGCATAAGAGATTCAGATAAATCAGACAAATAAACTCTAAGACAAAAGAGATATGCACCAATAAGAAATTATTCAAATCCGATGGAATTGGGTAGGTGTGAAATATGTGCATATTATATGATTAAATTCTAGGAATTATCATATATTTTATTCATGAGAGATAGAGGTAGATATAGTGAATCAATCAATAAGGTGTTGGTCCGCCTCTGGCACTTATGCTAGCTGTTATTCATCTTGGCATTGATTGATATCCTAACTGCACTAGAGCGGGGCAATTTCCCTCCAATTGTCCCATTTTAGTTCGGCAAGATCTCGAGTTGTTGGATCGTTGGCCATCAAACCTCAAACATATTCAAATAAGGAGATATACGGTTACATTGATGGCTGAATTAGTGTTGTGTAAGCATGTAGACAAGCATTTAAAACTTTCATCCTTTGCGGTTGAAAAATTTCTTGCTCAAATGTAAGCAAAGACGCAAGATTCTCATTATAAGACATACTGTTCCAGTTGGTCGGTGTGTACAGGTCAAGGTTACTCGAAGTAGGTCTCTGAGTCTCCTATTAATGGTCCTTGTCTCAAAGCGTGGCTACACGATCGCACTTTGTGCATTATCCCAGCTGTAGCGATACGACCGCGTTGTCTCAGGATCTCGTAATCTTTGTAGCCTACATGAGCAAACATAGATACTGTGCTTTGCGTTGCGTTCCTGGTGCGATGGACAACCTTGATTGAGCGTTTACCTTAAAGAGCTGGTACTGAGTGGTTGATCCGATACTATCGTATTTTATGTCTCCATTTCGAACTCCTTATCCACCTGACCAGGTAGACCTATTTTTTGGGGAAAGGGGGAAATATTTCGATGTGAAACACCATATTGGCACTTGAATTGATAAAGGCTTCCACAAATATGGAAGATATCAGTGATCGTTCATACTTTTGTACCTTTTTGAAGTTTCTCCATTTATTATCCTTGACGAGTGGGACTCGTATGATAAGGCCAGGTTAATTGAGATGACATTATTTTCAGACTGTGAAATGATGGGATTCCTTCGAGTTGCTTTCACTGCCGCTACACGTGAGGTGGATGTGATTAAGACATTTACAAAGAGCCGGAAATGATCTATGCTCGCGCCTTTGAAAGAATCTTCCAGAAGGAGTTCTTCTCTCTTACGATATCATGTAGTCGAATTTCTCTGACTATAGGTTTTTTATGTTTTGTTAAGATGAGATTTCACCAGTATGGAGTCGAAGGTAAGCCACACAAAGGTATAAAGATCAGCCGTGGTATTGAAATTGTATTTGGTCGAGAGGATGATGCTTCCATGTTGGAATAAGCTTTTTTTTTTTGCTTATCCCTAGTACACGTGGCCATGATAATCATGGTGGGTAGTTAGCGACTGCTTTTTACTGTAAGCGCACCACATGTCTACACATGTGAAAGCAGTTCGACTTTGCACTTACAAATGTGCCAGAGCCCCTTTGGTTACTTGCACTCGCTGGTGGGGTTGGACTTTTGCAGGAATCGGGGGGCCATTGGAGCATGGAGCAAAAGTGTCCAATCGGGAATCGAATCCGGGTCGTGGTGGTTGAAACCAAACGGTTTAACCAGCCTTCCACCGACCCCCCGGAATAAAGCTAATATGAATTAATTAACTTTATATATCAAAAGGTTATATGCAGATGACCACTCATGCTAGCCAAAAAAAACAATTAAATAGAAAAATAAATCAAACTCATAGATACATAGACTTATCCGTACAGTATTATTCGGATGAGAAAATATTGTAAAACCTTTTTCTTCCAATTTTAAAAATATTTGCCGATTAAATCTATATATAAACAATAATAATATTATATTCTCCAATCGTATAAACAAGTTACTCTATAAAGGAAAATTGAATAATTAAAATTTAGTTTTATAGATAACAAATTTTTATTTAATCAATAAGGAATCAAGGATTTTGTTTCTTTTCTCATTTCATTTATATCTCAAGCTTTCGAGCCACATGTTCTTCAACACGGAGATCTAGAAGTACAACTTCACGCCCTGTACTTCAGGATCTTCGTTTTGAGGGGCATGTTGGCCCGAATGCTTGAGATATAAAATAAATGAGAAAAGAAACAAAATCCTTGATTCCTTATTGATTAAATAAAAGTGTGAAGCAGGAAAGAATATATGAGATAACAAATTTATTTGTTTTCCACACAAAATATCGATTATGTTTATTGAGAAAAAGAGAGACCAAATAGAAAAATGTTTTAAATTTATAATGTATCATTTAGAAAGAAACTAAATTAAATGTATGAATAATATATAAACAAGTGGAATTTAGAAGCAATAACGAATACATCGGCATTACTCTCTAATGTTATCAAAAGTTTTTTCGTTTAATTAAGGTTTGTCTTTTGTGTGTGTTTTTATCTATCTCTTTAAAATTCAATTCCTTTATATTATATTACTCTCAATCAAAGTACGCCTTTGTATTTAATAAAAATATAATTTATTAAAAGAGTTTAATTTGTGAGGTTTTATGCTGGTAGAGAATTAGAGGTTTCAATGTATTCATAATTAGATTGATAAATTCGTATTGTGAAGAAAAAATATTTTGGATGCAAAAAAAATATATATGAATTTTAAATATAGGCATTCATAACATTCATCGTATTAGTTACTAATTAACGTACTATGCTTACTTCTTTAGAATTCCTATTATACATAATACACTGATACATTAGCGCGCTATTTGTTATATAGACGCGTATGATTCTTTAAATATTAAACAATTTCCTACTGCCCTTACGGCAATGAAAAATTAGGGCCTGGCTCATCAGTAATGAACCCTTCCAGCGGTTTCACCAATTTAATCTACCATACCGCTTTTATATTGCATTTTTCGATTTTAATTTTATAGTAATACTAATGCTAGACTCTTGGAATGGTATTATAAATTGTTTAATTTTTAAAATAATTATAGGCGTCTATAATAGTTTCGAATTCTCATAACAGATGACACGCTAATGTATCATTTTATATTTGTTCCAATAAAAGACTCAATTTGATGTTTGAGGAATAGAGATTGTTCAAACATATTATATATTTATTCTTGTATATATTTCTACTGTCCTCAAAGCACATGTTCAGAGTTCTTTTAAAATTCCCATTCCAAGAGTTTAGAATCAGTATCACTATAAAAGGAAAATAAAAAAAATGTATTATAACAGCGGTATGGTAGATTCAATTGGCTAAACCACTAAGAGGGTTCACCACTGATGAGCCAGGCCCTCCCATTAATATTTCATTGCAGTAAGTGCAGTAGAAAATATTTTAATTTTTAAAATAATCATACGCGTCTATAATAGTTTCGCATTCTCATATAATACACTGTTTTCAGAATTTAGGTAACTATGATTTTTTTAAAATATTAATAATGAATGTCTTTACGTTTATATTTAAGTCTGCCTTTCAAAAATCAAACGAACCTGAAATTTTATTTTAAATTTCGAATTGCCCAATTAGAAATTCGTACTTTGTAGGACTTCGAAACACTTTCCTCTGAGTTACCCAGGTTACCTGAGTCCATAGAATGTAAACGGTCTAATTGTTTTAACTGGCTCTCTTCGATCTCTTATGAACGGCCTGCTTCCAAGACTCTTTTCCAAAAAGAAACTTTTTAGCGAACTGGTTTATATTTTCAGCCACAAAAGCCGTGACTAGAACTTTATAGAGAATATCATAATTGTAGTTAGATTTTGATTCATTCGAGTTAAAACATAATCACACTGAAAGAACAATAAACGTTTGTAAAATGACCGATGAAGAGTGTCTAAGTTGAATTAGAACTTTATACTAAAATGGACAGATGGTGCAAGCCATCATAAACTTTTAGTTGCACGATCAGGATATGCTTTTTTCTTAATTTATTCACCTGATATCAGTAAAATTTCACTTTTGTACTATTCTTTTCACATTGTTTGGTATTCACACGCAACAATTGGCCACAATTCTGAAATAATTAAAAATCAACAAATAGTTTATATTTATTTCTAAGATGGCGAAGGCCATCAGCAACTTTTAGTTGCATGATCAGGATATGCCTTTTTCTTGATTTATACTGAACTGTTGAACAGTTCTAGAACTCAAGACTAAGCATTTATTCCGCTAAAGCGCCTTGATACAATTTTTATTAGTTTATATCGTTGTTGTCCTTGTCAACGTAGAGCGTTTATTGTCTATGTGAATTTCCTCAGCCTGGGCATGATCAGCTATTATTCTAGTTTTGATATCGAGAAATAAGGCAAACTCTTCTTTGACACTGGGCCTTCTTTTTATTTCTAAAAACATATTACGTTGGTAGACCAGGCAAAGTACTAGACATATTCAAATAAAAAGACTAAAGGGATAAATTATCCATATAACTTACTATTGTAGTTAACTTTGGCCTTCCTTCAATGCCATCCTCTACTGAGGGTAGGCCACATGGTCTCTCCATATTTCCCGGTTCTCCGCCATCTTCTTCATCTCTTCGCAGGTATGTCGTCCAGTCCATTGTTTTAGATCAACTGTGTATCCCTGTCGTCTACTTCCCCTCGATCACTAAAGACCCTTTGTTACTCTGGGTCTGATACTGTGTCCCAAGAACCTGCCACAGTCTTTGGTCCACCCCGGGTATTTCCCCGGTACCACCTATTTCTGGGAGGCATTCCTCTATCCGCCACCTGGGGAAGCACCCGATGAGGGGAACAAGCAAACCCAACACGGGAACATTGTCTTAGCATCATATAATTCCCTCTTTATCTAACAATATATAGAGCAAGGAGACTGACACTTGACCATTCATATGCTAGTCACAGACTCATTGAACAGATCGATAAAAATAAATTCACCGATACCAAGACAAAACCGTCTTCACGAGTTTCACAAAAAGTGACAAAGAAAACGAAACAAGAAAAAGAAACAAAGACTGCCCTCTCTTAAATGATATACAAGGTATGTCCCATAAGTTCCCGGACTGGGTCCATAAAAAAAAAGGTAAGATTTTTTTAAATTTTTTTATTAAAACTTTTCAAAGTAACCCCCCCCCCCCTTGCTTCAACGCACCAGCGCCATCGTTTCTCCCAATTGTCGAAACAGTTTTTATAGGCCTCTTTTGGAATGCTCTTCAATGCCAGCAGCGATTTTTCTATTATGTCTTCCCTGGTGTCAAAATGTCTTCCTTTTAGAACTGCTTTAAGTTTGGGGAACAGGAAAAAGTCATTTGGTGCGATGTCTGGGGAATAGGGTGGTTGAGGTAGGATTTCTGTCCCGTTTTTCGCCAAAAAACTCGTCACCAAGTGCGCTGTGTGAGGGCGGCATTGTCATGGTGTAGGATCCAGTCACCATTAGTAAATTTTTCTGGCCTTTTTTTCGAATCGCTTCCCTTAGACGGCGAAGAATGCTCAAATACATTTCCTTAATAACTGTTTGGCCTGCAGGGAGATACTCGTGATGAACAATGCCCTTGTTATCCAAAAAAGCGACCAGCAACACCTTGTTTCTGGATTTCAATATCCTGGATTTTTTGGGTCTAGGCTCACCCTGACCTCTCCACTCGGCAGATTGACGCTTGGTTTCAGGGTCATAGCCATAGACCCATGTCTCGTCGCCTGTGATTATCTTGTCTTTCCATTCCGGATCCGTTCTTGTCATTTCCAGCATGTCCTCACAGGTTGCAAGCCGACACAGTTTTTGCTCATTAGTGAGGAATCTTGGGATGAATTTTGCAGGAGTCTTTTTGAGCCTCAAATCTTCGGTTACGATCCTTCCAATCGTTGTTTTAGAGATGTCTGTGTCTTGCTCTAGCTCCAGCAAAGTGGTTCGAGGATTTTCTTTTATCAAATCGATGATTTTTTGCAAATTTTCATAAGTCCTTTGAAATGTTGGGCGTCCTTGACGAGGTTCATCTTCAATTGAAATTCTGCCAGCTTTAAATCTAGAATGCCATTCAAAAACAGTTGTTCTCTTTGGGGCGTTATTGGGGAATGCTTTATTAAGCATTTCAAAAGTGTCGGTTGCTGATATTTGAAATTTCACACAAAATTCTATGCAAATCCTCTGCTTCAATTTTTGTTCCATCGTAAAATCGCCGCAGCGCAAGGTGTAACCTTTAAATAAATTAGAATAACTTTGGCGCGCGCGCACGTACCGCCTCGACATTGGTACCACCGTGTTGCCAGATATTTTTTCTATAATAAACTGTCAAATTTATTTACATTTTTCATTTATTTATTTTTTTATGGACCCAGTCCGGGAACTTATGGGACATACCTTGTATGTTATTGCTAAAATTTACCTTCATTTTTTCAACCCAGAACTTCTACCAAATGAAGCATAAAAATTAAAAAACAAATATTTAGCATTAACCCAAAAGCGCTTCTATCTAAAGGTCCAACAATAAAATTGAAGGAAAATATATGTGATACATTATGTTCTAAAAATATACTGTTAGAATATACTTGAAAAGGATTTCATTATACAATTTTTCTTTCATAGAAAAATTCGTATAGATTACTACATATTTTGAGTCTATTTCTAACAATTCTGGTTTTATTCGCTCTATTTTCATATATTTATTTATTTATTCATTAATTGTATATTTGGCTATTTAGTATTCAGCCAACAAATTCGAATTGTTGCATTATAAAATATTATTTTGAATTTCTATAATGGTTCCTTAAGATGAAAGGATATAACTTTCCCTAATTAAACGGCTAATCAATATTTACTGGCTAAACTTTGAAAACCGAAGCTTCTGGTGTTTCAAAAGGTCAAGTTGATCGATTAACTTTGGCCTTTCAGGAATTCCAGGTAAATTGTTTGATCTTTTCTATAGATATCATTGATGGTTTTAATACGTTAGTGCGTTGAAAATGTGGAAAACGGTAGAAAATAGAATAAATAATGTGTTTATTTTTACTTTATGATATTTCACATTATTTAAATAAGTTAAATTTTTCAAATAAAACATCACCTGCCAATATAATGCATAAATTATAGGGTAAAAATTAGAAAAATATTATTTTCTTCACTTTCCTTTCTTTTTTATTATTTTTTCTTTTATGTTTAACACACTCTAACGCATATTTGGCCTCAAATACTGTTTCATTTAATCGTAAAGTTAATTATAAAATAGCGCATCTCTGAGAGACTAACTTGAGGAACGAGTCATTAACCGAGATTCAATCTCGCGTTAACATTTTGTTTAAAATGAAAACTTCACATATAATTTATTGTTGCAAATATTATAAACTAGATTGCCTTTTTTGGGTGGTACCTAATGAAGTGATTTTGGAACAGGAAAGACTAGCTTGTTTGATTTTAGGCACACAAACATACACTACACTGACTCTCACAGTCCGAAATGCGTGCGTGATTTTCTATATTTTATATATAACATATATATTCAGACAATTAGTGCTCAATAACAAGAAACGCCCAGTTATATCTGAATAGTATTTTGGTTCGATTTCTACAGTTTAGTCTGTCACTCACCTCATCGAACTGACTTCACGGGTATTTCCCAACTCCTCACTCATTTTTATGATGCATTAACGCGCCATGTGTTAAGAAAATTGGAAAATATTATAGACGCGTATGATTCTTTTAAAAATTAAACAATTTCTACTTTACGTTTTGCAATGGAAAAAGAGCCAGACCTTCCCATTATTTTTCATTGCAGTAAGGGCAGTAGAAATTGTTTAATTTTTAAAAGAATCATACGCGTCTTTAATAGTTTACAATTTTCACTTATTATTATCAATTAGAAAGGAGATTCACACAGATCGCTATATTGAATCTGTCTCAAAGATTTTACTTTCAGTGTGGTAATCAATATTGTTTTAGGACTTATTTTTCTCTCTCTGGATTCTATTTTTTAAGTAGAGTACAATTTTAGGAGAGAAATCTGGATGAATTAATCCTTTAAACAAGTCTATATCATTGGAGAGGAGCTGTTAATTATAACTAGATAAATTGATTTGTGTGATTGGTATAACCTTCCTTTTCTCCATTATCTGTGAGAAATCCTATCTTAATTTTATTTTTCATTTGTTTAAAATGAAATATCTATATTCATAATATATTTTATATATGTTTATCATAATATTCAATCATTTACATTAAACTCTTTATATCTATCAAAGATTTCTGAACACACATGGAATTTTTACTGCGATTTAAGCTTTCTTGAGAGAGACACGTAAATGATAATTAACTTAAAATCTATTTTATACATCATTTCATTAAAATTATAAATTCAATTGCCATCTATCGATAATATCTGTAACAAATAAATGTACTGGCAATGTGTTTCTTTTTAACAATATCATCAAATATTATCTCTACAAACCTTACTGCAATGATATAAGTTATTGAATGAGAGGGCTTGGCTCATCAGTAGTAAACCCTCTCATTCAATAACTTATATCATTGCGGTAAGGTCTGTAGAGATAATATTTGATGACATTTTCGCGTTGCAAATTAGACGCGACGAGAGGTAAACACGAACGGATTTTATTCTCTGTCACGGTACCCTAAAAGTGTATCCACGTGCATTTATATAGCTATGGCACAATTAAAAACTTATATAAATCAATACAATCTAAAAATATGTAAATAAATTAACCACGTTACAATATTATTGAGAAGAAACACATTACCAACATCATACATGCAATTACCATTGCATATCAATATTATTGGGATAAAGTCGTAAACCTATATTTAGAAGTTAGATAGGGTGGCATGTTACAATTCAACAAAAAGTTATATTATCTAGAATTTTCAAAAATATTTTTTTCATTTTCGAGAAACCTATAATAACATATTGATATGATAATTTTACAGAAGACGAGAAGAATAACTCTGAGGGAAAATTGAGGAAGGAAAATATTTTGTAGATATATGATGAAAAGGCATATCTTGATCATTAAAATGAATAATGCTGATGAAAAAAAAACTTATCTATACAAAATATCAAGTAAAGGTTTATTTAATATCATCCAAATATTTGTCTACAAAATACCTCTGAATAAATAAAGGAACGTCTAACGTATTCACAGTTCGGATTGTTGCTCTTGTCAGCGTGGAGCAGGCTTTACCACAACGACCTATCAAGTTGGACAAAGATGTCTCTTGATGGAACAACTGAGGATATTTTTGGCCACAATATTCCAAAATGAAACTGAATTAACTTTTAAAAATATATTTTAAGTTGGGTAATCACATGTTCGTATCTCACACGATTTTGTACTTTTTACATTAAAAAGATATTCATTACGATATATAGCGCCCAGCTATCAGCAAAATTCAGTTGTAAAATTAAAATAATTTTTCAAACATATAGATATATTTTTCAAAATCCTCTTTATCGTGCAACTGAAAGTTGCTGGTGGCTTGCGCCATCTATCGGAATAAATATCAACTATTCTCGTTGATTTTTAATTATTCCAGAATTGGTCAAATACCCATTCTTGATTAATCAAGAAAAGCTAACCACGTACGCGTTTCGGGCTGTTGTCCCTAATCAGCGAGGTGCAAACTGTACCTCAACGCCAAAAAAATAAAACAACTGGTTATTCAGTTCTTCTGAAAAATAATGAAAAAGGTAGTTAAGACCAGAATTGCGTGAGACCGCGACACAATGCGAAAAATAGTACAAATGTGATATTGTACTTGGATAAGGTGCATAAATTAAAAAAGGTATCTCCTTATCGTGCAACTGAAAATTCCTGATGGCTTGCGCCTTTTTTCATATAATTTGTGCACCTTACCCCAGTACAATATCACATTTGTACTATTTTCAATATAGATATATATTTTTAAAAGAGCATATTTTGAATCAAATATATATATATATATATTTTTTTTTTTAATTCGATATTTCGATGAGGCCGTTGGTCTATCTTCTTCTAGAAAATCAAACTCCTTGTAAGCTAATCATCCGCGTGAACAGCCTCGTCGCAATATCGAATTTTGTTTTATAATAAATATATTTGATCCAAAATATGCCCTTATTTTAATTTATCGAATTGTTCGATATTCAACATAGAAAAAATATTTTTCAATGATATAGACCTAAAAATGATTTTAAAATGATATAATCCTCACTAATATTCATAAAAACAGCCTGTCTGTCTTTCCCAAGGTTTGCCATGCGCTGTCATTGCTGTAATTAACAGACAGATCTTGTGAAAAATAGGCGTTCTGCTCATCGAATTTTTATATCAATAAAAGTGATTTTAAATCCAAGATATTCCTCAAGTCTAGAAGATATTCACTATTAGGTTTTTGCGTAGTTTTTATGAATAAATAAAATTATATACTCACTCCCTCTCAAATATGGTGATTATCTTAGTTGTCAATATAATTGTTTTAAAATTATGGAGAGTTGTGGCCCTGAATTCTCTCTCTAAAATATTTTAGAATTTCAATTATACGCAATATTAAATATGAAGTTAAAATTATTTAATACGATGCATATACGCCCGATGCATATAGCAAATGATTTCCTTCCGGTGCAAAAACGTTAGTATCTAATATGTTCGTTATTAATCGTTGTATGTACTCCTGTGAAGGAACAGAGATGCCCTATAGTTTGAGATTGCAATAATAAATATGTTAATAAACTTATTTCCAGAAACCTGTTGTATTATTTAATTGTAACACTCGTTAAATTTCCAACAAATGTATATGTATGGGTGATAGGTAATAAGGTTGTACAACGGCCTCCCACCGGAGAAACGTATCTTGCAACCACCGAGATTCAGAGCTATATAAACCCGGATAGGTTAAAACATTCCATTAGAAGTTGCAGACAGGAAGGCAGTGAAAATACAGAGTTTTCATAGGTAGAATGCCTCTCAAAACTAAGATATGTTGAAGCAAAACGTCAAAAGAAGGAAATGTATACGTACCACCAGTCGAAAGTTAGTAAAGTCACCAGGCAGGCCACCAATAGCTTTGATTAATGACCCTAATTTTAGAATTTCACAAAATTAATATCATGGTTCATTTTAATAAAATTTTTGTGTTAGGCTGTAATATTTTTGAGGGGACTTAATTGGATTCTATTTCAGAATTGCTTTCCCAATTTTGGAACTTTTTCATTTGGCTTT
Source organism: Cordylochernes scorpioides (assembly GCA_030710605.1). NCBI lineage: Eukaryota > Metazoa > Arthropoda > Arachnida > Pseudoscorpiones > Chernetidae > Cordylochernes > Cordylochernes scorpioides. The sequence goes on from CP092878.1 coordinate 53,546,639, forward strand.
CCAAGGTTGTTCACCTGTATTTGACTGGTAATTGAAGTTTAATACTTTAAATCGGTGAGAGCAGTTTTTCTTGTAAAGGCTTTTAAAATATATCCATTTATTCTCAGCTTAGTAATAAGAAAATTTCAAATTATTTTCTAGTATTTGTGAAAATGCGAGCTAAATATCTTTCAAAATGTTATCATCACTCCTCAACCTCCCAGGTTTACCCGAAGGGGCTGGGAAGACAAATTAAGAGTAAAGATGTTGGCTTAAAAATTGCAATGTGTATATTCGGATTTCTTATAAGCATTTCAAGTAAGGTTAAATAAAAATACATTCTAAGCAAAATATATACATTCAGACAGTTAGCAGTTTTTTTCTTGTAAAATAAAAATGTGAAAAAAAATTATACCAACAATGATAAAGGTTTTCAACATTTGAATTAGAAACAAGAAATATCTATCATTAGAACTCAATAGAGAATTCAATAATTCAAACGTACATATTTTGAAAACAAAGCAATTCGGTGATGATACATATATAAAGCAAATTTTGAAAGAAAAATAATCTACAATTGGAAAATTGTCTAATTTACAACTAAAATCTCTGTTAGTGTATTATCTATATAGATATTATGTCTCTAGCGTTTATCCAGAATGAAAATAAAAGCGGGTGGTGAGATGGCATTTTGAGCCCGAGAGACTGGAAGCTTTAACCATTTTTAAACATTCGAGGGTTGTTTAATTGTAGATCAAACAGGGTGGGATGGGTTCTTGAAATTTTAAAAAGTATTTCAACAGTATAAAAATACCGCATAAGAGAATATAAATACTATAAATAAATCAATTAATAATTCACAATAACAATACATTAAAACAAATATTTACAGCATATTTTCAAAATAGGTTGTTCAGCTCTATTGAGCACCGTCTTCCATACCTCCCTGTTATTTTTTCCGTAACTCTCGGAAGAAACAAGATTCACTCTCTCCTGCCACCGCATATTTTTTACGCGAAACGTCCCTCTCCACACTGTTCATTCCCGCCTTGGGCGACGCCGACTTGTAGACTACTCCGCTGTCAGCACTCACGACTGACACATTCGAGGAATCCCGCCCGTTACTTCAGCCAGACATCTGCTAATTAAATTATGTTCGTTAAAGTGAAAAATCAGCATTCTTTTAATCGTTCATTTGCATATTTATATATTCAATAATGCGGAATTTCGGGATGTCCTTTGAAATTCTCATTAGAAGGGTATTGCTGGGTAACTTTTAAAATAATCAATATGGCTAAATAATTTGGACAGAGTTTGAATAATGAGAAATTATATGATGAAAAAAATGTTTCATCTTCTTTTTTCGTTATATAGATAAAAACCATAAATACTCTTATATATTCATTCGTTTCAGAGATTTTGTTTTTAATGAGCCAAATTACAATGTATTTCATAAAAATGAAAGCTTATTTCCACCTACTAGTATATTATTGTGATGTTGTAATCGTCGAAAGACTGTTAGTGATATCTATAGAGATTGCTACGCGTCAGCATTTATGAAAATCTCAGTAATAAATGCAATGTTTCTCTTCACATAAAAAACTACATAAAAATTATTTAAACTGTGAAGATATAACCAGGCTGTATTTAACCTCTACTAATGTCTCATATACAGTAAATTTCTCATGAATGTTCCATCTTCACGACTTCTTCACTTAGAGATAACTTTTTTGGAATTAAAAGAGATTCACCCGGGTTTTATTCCAATCTCTTTTTGCTACCTCTACGCCCAGGAATTTCAGATTTTTGGAAAGTCTTTCATGGAAAGTTATACCTTAATAATAATAATATCAATAATCTAGCGCGCTCTGCTTCGATACCAAAGTTGCCTGTCATAGAGCCCTATCCTCCTTAATACTGGGCCTTCATCTCTAGCAGCATGTAGCTCATAGAGGTAATTAGACTTTAAAAATTATAGATATTATCTTTTCTTGTATTCTCTTATGCATTTTTTAAAAATGGTATTGAGCAAGATAGGTTTGTATACGGCCATTAATAAACGACTCAAATGACCAACTTTACATAACTAGCAGGTCTCTTCATCTATTTGGAGTAAGGGCTATTGATTTGCTGGAATCGCCCACGTGAGCGGGGGTGTCGTCTGGATTCAGTTTGCACATGCGTAGAAAACTTCCAAGAACATTCTTATTATCCTTAATTTCAGATTTTTTTTAAACCGATAATTTCTTTATTTTCAGAAACCATCAAAGTTTCAATATAGCTCATTAAGCCAACGCATTCATTTTTAGCAGTATTTTAGAAATTGCACTAGTTTCGAATGAACGTAAGATATCGAAAATATGATACACCTGTTGCATGTTGAAAAATATTTTTTTCGTAAATTTTAAAATATTTTACATATATATATATATTATATAACCAAAAGTGCAAATATTTTAATTTTTAATAACATTTATTTTTGTGCTGAGAACATGTACGAGAAGATGTACCTATGTTTTCCCACGTGACGCAGCGGAGCGTGACCTTGGCTGCACGGGTGAGTCAGTTGTTGTTTTGCTCTCTATGGATGGACATTAAAACATGGTGGCAGCGATAACTGGATAAAATACGAACCCGTATATTGCAAAATATCGATTTTTGCGTACCTTGGAAGATAATTCAACATGGCTCAGATTCAACCTCCAGAAACTTTCGACTTCTCGACTCCCAACGAATGGCCCAAATGGAGGAAAAGATTCGAACGATACCTCGTGGTCAGTGGAATGAAGAAGAAAGAGGAGGCGGACAAGATCGATTTGTTCATGTACTTGATGGGTGACCGCGCGGATGATATATTCAGGACCTTCAAGTTCGAAAAGGAGGAAGAGGCAACGAAATTTGATTCCGTCCTCAAGGCGTTCGACAGCCACTTCTGTGTCAGGAAGAATATTATCTACGAACGTGCGAAATTTAATTCAAGAATCCAAGAGGATCGGGAGCCAGTGGACGAATCATCACTTCATTGTACAAATTGGCTGATAGTTGCGAATTTGAGGGTCTTCATGAGCAGTTGATCCGTGACCGAATAGTGGTTGGAGTGAGGGACAAAGCTTTATCTGAAAGAATGCAGTTGGACAGCGAACTGACTTTGGAAAAGGCGGTGAAGATGGTTCGACAGCAGGAAGCCGTTCGACAGCAGCAAGTCGACCTGCAGCTTCCCTCAACAAGCCAAAAGGTCAATCAGGTGAAGTTCAACTCGAAGAAACAATCACCAAAACAACAACAGCAGTCTTCGAGGAAGAAGGAGAAGTCAGCCAATACAAGATCACGATGTCCAAAGTGCGGAGGTTTCACCCACAGGGAAGGACAGGCTTGCCGTGCTGAAGGACAAAGATGTAACCTATGTTCAAAAACTGGCCATTTTGCAAATTGCTGCCCAGATAAGCAGGCGAAGACTGCGGAAGTCAAAGCTGTTTCTGAACTTGATGAAGAATTTGGTTTTCTCCTGGAGGTCTCAGCTGTGGAGGATTCATCTAATCTCGATAATGATGAAGACGAGTGCAGGAGGCGATGGACAGCAGAAATCCAAGTGAACGGGAAACAGGTGAAGTTCAAGCTCGACTCCCAGGCGGATGTTACATGTGTTCCTCTGTGTCTTTTCAAGAAGATAATGGGACAGCAACGACTAGTGGAAAGTGATGTCAACATTAGAGCTGCAGAATTCTCCGAACTTCAGACTGTGGGTATGTTTATATCAACGCTGCGAAGTGGCAATTATGAAATCAAGGAGAAGATTTATGTCATTCGTCGTTTGAGTGAACCTCTTCTGAGTCGCCGGGCATGTGAGCTCTTGAACCTGGCGAGGCGAATTGAAGTGGTTGCGACGAGAATTAACCCGATCAAGGAATTCCCTGAAGTATTTGAAGGACTGGGACAGATCGGAAACCCTTACGAAATCAAATTGAAACCTGGAGCAAAACCATATGCTGTGCATACTCCTCGACGGGTACCAATACCTCTGATGGAAAAGCTCAAAACAAGATTGGAAGAGCTCGAGAAGGCGGGAATCATAGCACAAGTTAACGTTGCGACTGAATGGTGTGCACCGACTGTGATTGCTGGTAAACCGAATGGCGACATACGACTCTGTGTGGATCTCTCAAGGCTGAACGAACATGTACAGCGCGAAGTGCATCCCATGCCAGTGGTGGAGCACATGCTGGGGCAACTGGGGGAAGCAAGATTCTTTTCGAAACTGGACGCGAACAGTGGCTTTCACCAGATTCCGTTGAGCCCGGACTGCCAGCATTTAACGACCTTCATCACTCCTTTTGGGAGATATAAATACTGCAGAATGCCATTTGGAATCTCACTCGCCCCAGAGTATTTTCAGAGGGTTATGTCAATAATCTTGCAAGGCATGGACGGTGTAATGTGTTACCTGGACGATATCCTGATATTTGCCTCCGACTCCAAGACTCACGATCGAATTCTTCGTTTAGTGCTCCGAAAACTGAAAGAGGCGAAAGTTACACTAAACAAGGCCAAGTGTGTCTTCGGCGTGCCAAGAATTAATTTTCTTGGGCACATACTGGATGAAGACGGTATTCGACCAGATCCAACGAAAATCGAAGCAGTGGCGAAGATGCCTGCTCCGACCGATGTTCATGGCGTAAGAAGATTTCTTGGCATGGTGAACCATCTGGGACGTAAACTCCGAACGACCTTGCCAATTGCACCAGAGAATCTTAATCCAAAGTTGGTGGACTCTCATGCCCTGAAAAGAAAGGAGGGGAGAAGGAGAAAGGATATGAAATCCAGATATGATCGACGCTGCGGAGCTACGGACATGGAGGAGCTATCCGAAGGTGACACGGTTTGGATTACAGATATGCGAACCTGGGGGATTGTAAAGAAGAAAGCATCGACACCAAGGTCGTATATGGTTGATACTCCAGTTGGGACTTTACGTCGAAACAGGTTCCATCTACGAAAAGGATATGCAGTGCAATATCCAGCCGACCCATCGACGCCGACCTTTTCGGGGGGAGGAACTGGTTGAAAATGAAAAGACCCCAGTTGTGGATTGTCCCTCTAACGACTCAGAAAACGGCCAGATAAGAACCCGGAGTGGACGAATTGTTAAACCTGTGGATCGCCTTCATTATTAATTATATTATGCATTTAAAGTTTGTAATGTATATATATATTTCAAGTCTTAAAAAGGGGGATGTGCTGAGAACATGTACGAGAAGATGTACCTATGTTTTCCCACGTGACGCAGCGGAGCGTGACCTTGGCTGCACGGGTGAGTCAGTTGTTGTTTTGCTCTCTATGGATGGACATTAAAACAATTTTATTTTCATCATTGACTATTATTTTATTTTTGACCATAGATTTAGAAGATAACACTTTGAATATTGTTGTAAATATGTATATTTAACCTACTTATTTTTTTTTTAATTCACGAAAATAGGATACATTTTATAAATTCTATATTATTGTGAAAAATATTTAATGAGTATTCTTTTCAAGTAATTGAAAATAAAACTGCTTGATAAGAAAATAACTATTTTTCCTATTTTCACAACTGCACCTTCAATTCTCTATCTTTTTCAACACAAAACAAAATATTCATAACATATATATATATATTTTTCCTTTTATATAAAGTATTTTGGATATTAGTTGGTGTTTTGAGTAAATTGTTTGTTTCCTAATCACAAGCAAATATCAAAACAAAATATTAAAGCCCATTCTTTTAAATTTGCTCCATTCCTATGTTTTGTTTAAATAATAAAGTCGGATTACCCCATATAAAAAACATATTTATATGAAACATTTGAACTATCTTTGACGCGTATGATTATTTTAAAAATAAATAAATTTTCTACTGCCCTTATTGCAATGATAAAATAAAGGGAGGTCCTGGCTCATCTATGAGGCCAGTTTAATCAACCATACCGCCCCTATAATGCATTTTTCAATTTTCCTTTCATACTGAAACTGAAGCTAGACTCTTGGAAAGGGTATTTGAATGAACTATGGACATAAGCTTTGAGAACAGTAAATATACATATAGAAATAAATATATAATATGCTTCGAGCATTGTACTTCCGCAAATTGCAAGTGACGGGTTTTAAAACACAATATAAATATGATGCATTAGCGCGCCATCTGTTATGAAAAGTGTTCATATTTATAATGTAGAATTTGATCTATATTTATTATTTGATTCTTAGCTCATAGTATCTGATATTTTTATCTATAAAGACCGTCAAAATCAGTTGGACACTGCCATGTAATGTTCGCAAATTAATCCCGTCAATGATCAATTGGACAAGTTTTCCAAACAATAATGTTGGAAGGTTTTCTCTAAACAAATAGATGGAGCACATTCAAGTCTTCCACAACCTGGATGATTCAAAATTATCAATAAATTGTATAAATTGATATAAATTGACAAACCGCTGAGGGTTCACTACTCCTGAGCCATGTCCTCCCAATTTTCTTTCAACGAAGTGAGAACATTAGAAGTTTGTTTTATGTGTAAAAGAAACATTCGTGCTTTAATAATTGTATTTCTTATCAATAAATTCTGTTAAGACATTATTTTTTCTAGGCCGTTTTACCAATCCTAAGCTGACCATGCTCTAGGTTTCATACATTTTCCCAGGTAGTTTTTATTTAGAGATTTTCTTACATATATTAAAGTAATTTATTAATTCACATATATATATATATATATATATATATATATATATATTAGATAATAAAAAGGCATAGTTTGGATTGAATAAAATATATATTTGTCAATATTTCGGTTGGCTGAACGCCACCTTTATCAAGTTATTACATTATTGTTAAAACAAACTCAGCGCTGCATAGTGTTATAATATCACAGTTGAAATAATTTATATTATATATGATATTATAACACTATATGCGGCGCTGCGTTTGTTTAAACAAAAAATAATGCCTTGATAAAGGTTGGCGTTCATCAACAGAAATATTGGCAAATAAATATTTTATTCAAACCAATATATGCCTTTTTATTATCTAATGATTTAAGTATGGATTGCTCTATTTTCAAAACAAATATATATAATATATATCCTGAAGGCATACTAATGCCTATGTAAGGATTATAAAGATACGAAAGCTTACACTTTTTACGAATAAAGAATCGCATTGCTACCGTTTATATATAGTTTTATTTCATAATTTATACTTTATAGCAATTTTCTCTTTTAAATAGATATTACATATATCATTGTTGGTGCTACCTAAAAATATATTTGCCATAGATATTGACTTATATAAGATAGTAGAATGGTTGAAACACGCTCTGGAAAGTTACAGGACATGTCTGATCAGGAAATAAAGGTTGACATATTTACCAGATAAAAACCTGGTTAAAACATATATATACAAATCGATATAATTTCTATTTTAGATCACAAAATTCCTTTTTAAACCCGCTAGTATATTTATATCCAAGGCTAATTAAAAAAAAATCTATGAAATGTTAATAGACTCTCAGAGACTCAGAATTCCCAAAAGAGAAAAGCAAGAATAATTAGTTCCCTTCTAAATTATTGAGTTTGAAGTAAAAAATGTTATAATCCCTGAATTTTCTAGAAAGTCATCACACGTTTTAAATTAATATTTGAACAAAGTTTCATATTTTAATGGTGGAGATTAATTTAATATGACTAACCGGATTAACCTTTTGATGTATCTGGCATTGAGGTAATAGTAGTTTATTAGATAATGACAATGTTTACATTGGATTGGATAAATATTTATTTGTGTCAATTTATTTCGGTTGGCTGAACGCCCTACTCATAACAACGTATATTTTGTGAAAAATAGTACAAAAGTGAATTTGTATTTGGATCAGGTGGATAAGATTAAGAAAAAAGGCATTTCCTGATCGCGCAACTAAAATTTGCTGATGGCTTGCGTCATCATTCGAAATAAATATCAACTAATTGTTGATTTTTAATTATTCCAGATTTGGCCAAAATATTTTTTATTAATTTATTATAATATTTATTTAGCCAAACGGTATTTGGCTAAATCTAGGATAATTATAAAACAACCTTTAGTTGATATTTATTCCGATAGATGACGCAAACCATTGGCAATTTTAGTTGCACGAGCAGGAAATGCCTTTTTTTTTCTTAATAAAAACGTATACTTTGTTCAAACAAACTCAGCGCTAAATAGCGTCATTACATTACAGTAAAATTATTTGTGTAAAATATACAAAAATCAGGTAGAATTGATGCATTAAAATATCATTATGAAAATATTGTTTAACAAAATTAATAAAATAGTGATGCCTCAGGAGACTATATATTCTAGCGATATATCTAAGAGTGCCAACCGACAATTGAATCCCCGTCTGAGATTATTAACAGTAAAAGCTAAATTGGTATCAATACTGAAAATTATAATTCCTCAGTTGGAACAATGTGTGACCCTTCTGCCTTTTCGGCTTGTGCTCTATGTGCGAACAGCACTGGACAATAAAATAAACTATATCGTGTGTTAGACTGGTGCAACGATTGTGTTAAGTTGGCTCATAAATCAAGAAGCATTTTTACCTTTGAAAGCAATAAATTAATGTGCGCCACAA
>CP092878.1:53557333-53618965 GCA_030710605.1 Cordylochernes scorpioides
GATCCTCATTGTAAACATTGTCTCAAAGCGTGGCTACACGATCGCACTTTGTGCATTATCCCAGCTGTAGCGATACGACCGCGTTGTCTCAGGATCTCGTAATCTTTGTAGCCTACATGAGCAAACATAGATACTGTGCTTTGCGTTGCGTTCCTGGTGCGATGGACAACCTTGATTGAGCGTTTACCTTAAAGAGCTGGTACTGAGTGGTTGATCCGATACTATCGTATTTTATGTCTCTATTTCGAACTCCTTATCCACCTGACCAGGTAGACCTATTTTTTGGGGAAAGGGGGAAATATTTCGATGTGAAACACCATATTGGCACTTGAATTGATAAAGGCTTCCACAAATATGGAAGATATCAGTGATCGTTCATACTTTTGTACCTTTTTGAAGTTTCTCCATTTATTATCCTTGACGAGTGGGACTCGTATGATAAGGCCAGGTTAATTGAGATGACATTATTTTCAGACTGTGAAATGATGGGATTCCTTCGAGTTGCTTTCACTGCCGCTACACGTGAGGTGGATGTGATTAAGACATTTACAAAGAGCCGGAAATGATCTATGCTCGCGCCTTTGAAAGAATCTTCCAGAAGGAGTTCTTCTCTCTTACGATATCATGTAGTCGAATTTCTCTGACTATAGGTTTTTTATGTTTTGTTAAGATGAGATTTCACCAGTATGGAGTCGAAGGTAAGCCACACAAAGGTATAAAGATCAGCCGTGGTATTGAAATTGTATTTGGTCGAGAGGATGATGCTTCCATGTTGGAATAAGCTTTTCTTTTTGCTTATCCCTAGTACACGTGGCCATGATAATCATGGTGGGTAGTTAGCGACTGCTTTTTACTGTAAGCGCACCACATGTCTACACATGTGAAAGCAGTTCGACTTTGCACTTACAAATGTGCCAGAGCCCCTTTGGTTACTTGCACTCGCTGGTGGGGTTGGACTTTTGCAGGAATCGGGGGGCCATTGGAGCATGGAGCAAAAGTGTCCAATCGGGAATCGAATCCGGGTCGTGGTGGTTGAAACCAAACGGTTTAACCAGCCTTCCACCGACCCCCCGGAATAAAGCTAATATGAATTAATTAACTTTATATATCAAAAGGTTATATGCAGATGACCACTCATGCTAGCCAAAAAAAAACAATTAAATAGAAAAATAAATCAAACTCATAGATACATAGACTTATCCGTACAGTATTATTCGGATGAGAAAATATTGTAAAACCTTTTTCTTCCAATTTTAAAAATATTTGCCGATTAAATCTATATATAAACAATAATAATATTATATTCTCCAATCGTATAAACAAGTTACTCTATAAAGGAAAATTGAATAATTAAAATTTAGTTTTATAGATAACAAATTTTTATTTAATCAATAAGGAATCAAGGATTTTGTTTCTTTTCTCATTTCATTTATATCTCAAGCTTTCGAGCCACATGTTCTTCAACACGGAGATCTAGAAGTACAACTTCACGCCCTGTACTTCAGGATCTTCGTTTTGAAGGGCATGTTGGCCCGAATGCTTGAGATATAAAATAAATGAGAAAAGAAACAAAATCCTTGATTCCTTATTGATTAAATAAAAGTGTGAAGCAGGAAAGAATATATGAGATAACAAATCTATTTGTTTTCCACACAAAATATCGATTATGTTTATTGAGAAAAAGAGAGACCAAATAGAAAAATGTTTTAAATTTATAATGTATCATTTAGAAAGAAACTAAATTAAATGTATGAATAATATATAAACAAGTGGAATTTAGAAGCAATAACGAATACATCGGCATTACTCTCTAATGTTATCAAAAGTTTTTTCGTTTAATTAAGGTTTGTCTTTTGTGTGTGTTTTTATCTATCTCTTTAAAATTCAATTCCTTTATATTATATTACTCTCAATCAAAGTACGCCTTTGTATTTAATAAAAATATAATTTATTAAAAGAGTTTAATTTGTGAGGTTTTATGCTGGTAGAGAATTAGAGGTTTCAATGTATTCATAATTAGATTGATAAATTCGTATTGTGAAGAAAAAATATTTTGGATGCAAAAAAAATATATATGAATTTTAAATATAGGCATTCATAACATTCATCGTATTAGTTACTAATTAACGTACTATGCTTACTTCTTTAGAATTCCTATTATACATAATACACTGATACATTAGCGCGCTATTTGTTATATAGACGCGTATGATTCTTTAAATATTAAACAATTTCCTACTGCCCTTACGGCAATGAAAAATTAGGGCCTGGCTCATCAGTAATGAACCCTCCCAGCGCTTTCACCAATTTAATCTACCATACCGCTTTTATATTGCATTTTTCGATTTTAATTTTATAGTAATACTAATGCTAGACTCTTGGAATGGTATTAAAAATTGTTTAATTTTTAAAATAATTATACGCGTCTATAATAGTTTCGAATTCTCATAACAGATGACGCGCTAATGTATCATTTTATAATTGTTCCAATAAAAGACTCAATTTGATGTTTGAGGAATAGAGATTGTTCAAACATATTATATATTTATTCTTGTATATATTTCTACTGTCCTCAAAGCTCATGTTCAGAGTTCTTTTAAAATTCCCATTCCAAGAGTTTAGAATCAGTATCACTATAAAAGGAAAATAAAAAAATGTATTATAACAGCGGTATGGTAGATTCAATTGGCTAAACCACTAAGAGGGTTCACCACTGATGAGCCAGGCCCTCCCATTAATATTTCATTGCAGTAAGTGCAGTAGACAATATTTTAATTTTTAAAATAATCATACGCGTATATAATAGTTTCGAATTCTCATATAATAAACTGTTTTCAGAATTTAGGTAACTATGATTAATTTTTTTTAAATATTAATAATGAATGCCTTTACGTTTAAATTTAAGTCTGCTTTTTAAAAATCAAACGAACCTGAAATTTTATTTTAAATTTCGAATTGCCCAATTAGAAATTCGTACTTTGTAGGACTTCGAAACACTTTCCTCTGAGTTACCCAGGTTACCTGAGTCCATTGAATGTAAACGGTCTAATTGTTTTAACTGGCTCTATTCGATCTCTTATAAACGACCTGCTTCCAAGACTATTTTCCAAAAAGAAACTTTTAGCGAACTGGTTTATATTTTCAGCCACACAAAAGCCGTGACTAGAACCTTATAGAGAATATCATAATTGTAGTTAGATTTTGATTCATTCGAGGTAAAACATAATCACACTGAAAGAACAATAAACGTTTGTAAAATGACCGATGAAGAGTGTCTAAGTTGAAATAGAACTTTATACTAAAATGGACAGATGGTGCAAGCCATCATAAACTTTTAGTTGCACGATCAGGATATGCCTTTTTCTTAATTTATTCACCTGATATCATTAAAATTTCATTTTTGTTAATATTTTTTTCACATTGTTTGGTATTCACACGCAATTATGGGCTTAACTAGCCGTTTCATGATTTTTCATAATGCCTTAATGGCCAGTTTTTGGCCATTAAGGTACAGCTTGCACCACGCTGACAAGTGCCAATAACCCGAAACGCGTACGTGGTTAGCTTTTTTTTTATTAATCAAGAATGGGTATTTGGCCACAATTCTGAAAAAATTAAAAATCAACAAATAGTTTATATTTATTTCTAAGATGGCGAAGGCCATCAGCAACTTTTAGTTGCATGATCAGGATATGCCTTTTTCTTGATTTATACTGAACTGTTGAACAGTTCTAGAACTCAAGACTAATCATTTATTCCGCTAAAGCGCCTTGATACAATATTTATGAGTTTATATCGTTGTTGTCCTTGTCAACGTAAAGCGTTTATTGTCTATGTAAATATCCTCAGCCTGGGCAATCTCTTCTTTGACACTGGGCCTTCTTTTTATTTCTAAACCATATTACGTTGGTAGACCAGGCAAAGTATCTAGACATATTCAAATAATAAGACTAAAGGGATAATTTTACCATATAACTTACTATTGTAGTTAACTTTGGCCTTCCTTCAATGCCATCCTCTACTGAGGGTAGGCCACATGGTCTCTCCATACTTCCCGGTTCTCCGCCATCTTCTTCATCTCTTCGCAGGTATGTCGTCCAGTCCATTGTTTTAGATCGTCTGTGTATCCCTGTCGTCTACTTCCCCTCGATCACTAAAGACCCTTTGTTACTCTGGGTCTGATACTGTTTTCCAAGAACCTGCCACAGTCTTTGGTCCACCCCGGGTATTTCCCCAGTACCACCTATTTCTGGGAGGCATTCCTCTATCCGCCACCTGGGGAAGCACCCGATGAGGGGAACTAGCAAACCCAACACGGGAACATTGTCTTAGCATCATATAATTACCTCTTTATCTAACAATATATAGAGCAAGGAGACTGACACTTGACCATTCATAAGCTAGTCACAGACTCATTGAACAGATCGATAAAAATAAACTCACCGATACCAAGACAAAACCGCCTTCACGAGTTTCACAAAAAGTGACAAAGACAACGAACCAAGAAAAAGAAACAAAGACTGCCCTCTCTTAAATGATATATGTTATTGCTAAAATTTATCTTCATTTTTCAACCCAGAACTTCTACCAAAATGAAGCGTAAAAATTAGAAAACAAATATTTAGGATTAACCCAACAGCGCTTCTGTCTAAAAGTCCAACAATAAAATTGAAGGAAAATATATGTGATACATTATGTTCTAAAAATATACTGTAAGAATATACTTGAAAAGAATTTCATTTTACAATTTTTCTTTCATAGAAACATTCGTATAGATTACTACATATTTTGAGTCTATTTCTAACAATTCTGGTTTTATTTGCTCTATTTTCATATATTTATTTATTTATTCATTAATTGTATATTTGGCTATTCAGTATTCAGCCAACAAATTCGAATTGTTGCATTATAAAATATTATTTTGAATTTCTATAATGGTTTGTTAAGATGAAAGGATATAACTTTCCCTAATTAAACGGCTAATCAATATTTACTGGCTAAACTTTGAAAACCGAAGCTTCTGCTGTTTCAAAAGGTCAAGTTGATCGATTAACTTTGGCCTTTCAGGAATTCCAGGTAAATTGTTTGATCTTTTCTATAGATATCATTGATGGTTTTAATACGTGAGTGCGTTGAAAATGTGGAAAACGGTAGAAAATATAATAAATAATGTGTTTATTTTTACTTTATTATATTTCACATTATTTAAATAAGTTAAACTTTTAAATAAAACATCACCTGCCAATATAATGCATAAATTATAGGGTAAAAATTAGAAAAATATTATTTTCTTCACTTTCCTTTCTTTTTTATTATTATTATTTTTTTATGTTTAATACACTCTAACGAATATTTGGCCTCAAATACTGTTTCATTTAATCGTAAATTTAATTATAAAATAGCGCATCTCTGAGAGACTAACTTGAGGAACGAGTCATTAACCGAGATTCAATCCCGCGATAACATTTTGTTTAAAATGAAAACTTCACATATCATTTATTGTTGCAAATATCATAAACTAGATTGCCTTTTTTGGGTGGTACCTAATGAAGTGATTTTGGAACAGGAAAGACTAGCTTGTTTGATTTTTTAGGCACACAAACATACACTACACTGACTCTCACAGTCCGAAATGCGTGCGTGATTTGCTATATTTTATATATAACATATATATTCAGACAATTAGTGCTCAATAACCAGAAACGCCCAGTTATATCTGAATAGTATTTTGGTTCGATTTCTACAGTTTAGTCTGTCACTCACCCCATCGAACTGACCTAAAGGCTATTTCCCAACTCCTCACTTATTTTTATGATGCATTAGCGCGCCATGTGTTATGAAAATTGGAAAATATTATAGACGCGTATGATTCTTTTAAAAATTAAACAATTTCTACTTCACGTTTTGCAATGGAAAAATGGAAAAAGAGCCAGACCCTCCCATTATTTTTCATTGCAGTAAGGGTAGTAGAAATTGTTTAATTTTAAAAGAATCATACGCGTCTTTAATAGTTTACAATTTTCACTTTTTATTATCAATTAGAAAGGAGATTCACACAGCTCGCTATATTGAATCTGTCTCAAAGATTTTACTTCCATTGTGGTAATCAATATTGTTTTAGGACTTATTTTTCTCTCTCTGGATTCCATTTTTAAGAACGGTACAATTTTAGAAGAGAAATCTGGATGAATTAATCCTTTAAACAAGTCTGTATCATTGGAGAGGAGCTGTTAATTATAACTAGATAAATTGATTTGTGTGATTGGTATAACCTTCCTTTTTCTCCATTATCTGTGAGAAATCCTATCTTAATTTTATTTTTCATTTGTTTAAAATGAAATATCTATATTCGTAATATATTTTATATATGTTTATCATAATATTCAATCATATTTACATTAAACTCTTTATATCTATCAAAGATTTCTGAACACACATGGAATTTTTACTGCGATTTAAGCTTTCTTGAGAGAGACACGTAAATGATAATTAACTTAAAAAATCTATTTTATACATCATTTCATTAAAATTATAAATTCAATTGCAATCTATCGATAATATTTGTAACAAATAAATTCACTGGCAATGTGTTTCTTTTTAACAATATCATCAAATATTATCTCTACAAACCTTACTGCAATGATATAAGTTATTGAATGAGAGGGCTTGGCTCATCAGTAGTAAACCATCTCATTCAATAACTTATATCATTACAGTAATGTCTGTAGAGATAATATTTGATGACATTTTCGCGTTGCAAAATTAGACGCGAGGAGAGGTAAACATGAACGGATTTTATTCTCTGTCACGGTACCCTAAAAGTGTATCTACGTGCATTTATATAGCTATGGCACAATTAAAAACTTATGTAAATCAATACAATCTAAAAATATGTAAATAAATTAACCACGTTACAATATTATTGAGAAGAAACACATTACCAACATCATTCATGCAATTACCATTGCATATCAATATTATTGGGATAAAGTCGTAAACCTATATTTAGAAGTTAGATAGGGTGGCATGTTACAATTCAACAAAAAGTTATATTATCTATAATTTTCAAAAATATTTTTTTCATTTTCGAGAAACCTATAATAACATATTGATATGATAATTTTACAGAAGATGAGAAGAATAACTCTGAGGGAAAATTGGGGAAGGAAAATATTTTGTAGATATATGATGAAAAGGCATATCTTGATCATTAAAATGAATAATGCTGATGAAAATAAAAACTTATCTATACAAAATATCAAGTAAAGGTTTATTCAATTTCATCCAAATATTTGTCTACAAAATACCTCTGAATAAATAAAGGAACGTCTAACGTATTCACAGTTCGGATTGTTGCTCTTGTCAGCGTGGAGCAGGCTTTACCTCAACGACCTTAAAGTTGGACAAAGATGTCTCTTGATGGAACAACTGAGGATATTTTTGGCCACAATATTCCAAAATAAAACTGAATTAACTTTTAAAAATATATTTTAAGTTAGGTAATCACATGTTCGTATCTCACACGATTTTGTACTTTTTACATTAAAAAGATATTCATTACGATATATAGCGCCCAGCCATCAGCAAAATTCAGTTGTAAAATTAAAAGAATTTTTCAAACATATAGATATATTTTTCAAAAATCTCTTTATCGTGCAACTGAAATTTGCTGGTGGTTTGCGCCATCTATCGGAATAAATATCAATTATTCTCGTTGATTTTTAATCTACTTATATAATTGCCTTATTCTGTCTGTGTGAAGTCCACGGATAGATTTTGGTCATCAACGCGCGCATCATCATTATGATCATTATCATTTTCTAATGATAATAATAATAATTATTATTAATCTACTTATATAATTGCCTTATTCTGTCTGTGTGAAGTTCACTGTGTGAAGTTCACGGATAGATTTTGGTCAGAATGAATAAAATAAAAAAAGTGTCAAGGGATGGGAATCGAACCCACGACCTTCCGCTTACCGGGCAGATGCCATGACCACTAGGCTACCCTGGACATATTTTTCCGTTCATAAATTAAATATTAAAACTATATATTCAAATTATTCTACTTAGCTCACGAACAGCGCCCTCTATCAAGGTTATAAATACGTTTAAAATCGAAATCTTTTCAAAATTTTATTAATAATAGTTCGCTTACTAATTAGAATACTTGATCTAAATCGAAACATTTATAGACGCTCGCTCGATTTGAAGATTTATATCGTAACTAATCTGACTGTAAAGTTTGGAGCGGGACGTTTCACAAGAGTGACATCCACGGCGCCAATTTATAATTGTAACGAATAGTGTTTGAATAAAACATTTAATCGGGTAAACCCGGGCGTTGCCCGGGTCATTCGTCTAGTAATTCCAGAATTGGTCAAATACCCATTCTTGATTAATCAACAAAAGCTAACCACGTACGCGTTTCGGGCTGTTGTCCCTAATCAGCGAGGTGCAAACTGTACCTCAACGACAAAAAAACCTGGTTATTCAGGTCTTCTGAAAAATAATGAAAAAGGAAGTTAAGACCAAAATTGCGTGAGACCGCGACACAATGCGAAAAATAGTACAAATGTGATATTGTACTTGGATAAGGTGCATAAATTAAAAAGGGTATCTCCTTATCGTGCAACTGAAAGTTCCTGATGGTTTGCGCCTTTTTTTATATAATTTGTGCACCTTACCCCAGTACAATATCACATTTGTACTATTTTTCATATAGATATATATTTTTAAAAGAGCATATTTTGAATCAAATATATATATATATTTTTTTTAATTCGATATTTCGATGAGGCCGTTGGCCTATCTTCTTCTAGGAAATCAAACTCCTTGTAAGCTAATCATCCGCGTGAACAGCCTCGTCGCAATATCGAATTTTGTTTTATAATAAATATATTTGATCCAAAATGTGCCCTTATTTTAATTTATCGAATTGTTCGATATTCAACATAGATAAATATTTTTCAATAATATAGACCTAAAAATGATTTTAAAATGATATAATCCTCACTAATATTCCTAAAAGCAGCCTGTCTGTCTTTCCCAAGGTTTGCCATGCGATGTCATTGCTGCAATTATCAGACAAACCTTGTGAAAAATAGGCGTTCTGCTTATCGAATTTTTATATCAATAAAAGTCATTTTAAATCCAAGATATTCCTCAAGTCTAGAAGATATTCACTATTAGTTGTTGGCGTAGTTTTTATGAATAAATAAAATTATATACTTACTCCCTTTCAAATATGGTGATTATCTTAGTTATCAATAAAATTGTTTTAAAATTATGGAGAGTTGTGGCCCTGAATTCTCTCTCTAAAATATTTTAGAATTTCAATTATACGCAATATTAAATATGAAGTTAAAATTATTTAATACGATTATATACGCCCGATGCATATAGCAAATGATTTCCTTCCGGTGCAAAAAGTTAGTATCTAATATGTTCGTTATTAATCGTTGTATGTACTCCTGTGAAGGAACAGAGATGCCCTATAGTTTGAGATTGCAATAATAAATAGGTAAATAATCTTATTTCCAGAAACCTGTTGTATTATTTAATTGTAACACTCGTTAAATTTCCAACAAATGTATATGTATGGGTGACAGGTAATAAGGTTGTACAACGGCCTCCCACCGGAGAAACGTATCTTGCAACCACCGAGATTCAGAGCTATATAAACGCGGATAGGTTAAAACATTCCATTAGAAGTTGCAGACAGGAAGGCAGTGAAAATACAGAGTTTTCATAGGTAGAATGCCTCTCAAAACTAAGATATGTTGAAGCAAAACGTCAAAAGAAGGAAATGTATACGTACCACCAGTCGAAAGTTAGTAAAGTCACCAGGCAGGCCACCAATAGCTTTGATTAATGACCCTAATTTTAGAATTTCACAAAATTAATATCATGGTTCATTTTAATAAAATTTTTGTGTTAGGCTGTAATATTTTTGAGGGGACTTAATTGGATTCTATTTCAGAATTGCTTTCCCAATTTTGGAACCTTTTCATTTGGCTTTCCAAGGTTGTTCACCTGTATTTGACTGGTAATTGAAGTTTAATACTTTAAATCGGTGAGAGCAGTTTTTCTTGTAAAGGCTTTTAAAATATATCCATTTATTCTCAGCTTAGTAATAAGAAAATTTCAAATCATTTTCTAGTATTTGTGAAAATGCGAGCTAAATATCTTTCAAAATGTTATCATCACTCCTCAACCTCCCAGGTTTACCCGAAGGGGCTGGGAAGACAAATTAAGAGTAAAGATGTTGGCTTAAAAATTGCAATGTGTATATTCGGATTTCTTATAAGCATTTCAAGTAAGGTTAAATAAAAATACATTCTAAGCAAAATATATACATTCAGACAGTTAGCAGTTTTTTCTTGTAAAAATAAAAATGTGAAAAAAAATTATACCAACAATGATAAAGGTTTTCAACATTTGAATTAGAAAGAAGAAATATCTATCATTAGAAATCAATAGAGAATTCAATAATTCAAACGTACATATTTTGAAAACAAAGCAATTCGGTGATGATACATATATAAAGCAAATTTTGAAAGAAAAATAATCTACAATTGGAAAATTGTCTAATTTACAACTAAAATCTCTGTTAGTGTATTATCTATATAGATATTATGTTCTACAAGTAAACTCCGTATAAATTAGTATAAAAGTATAACAAAGCTAAAGTTTTGCGGAGGAGCCTCTTTATTATACATTTGCAAGCTTTCGAACCTTTCGGTTCTTCCACAGGCGTGGCTAGTATGACTACACTAACAGGGTATAAGCGCGCTTGAGCCATTATATACAATATATAAATTTACATGCGGAGTGATATTTCAAACGTAATAAAATAGAAATAGGAACTATGACAATAAAAATAAAACTATGTAAATGAACTTATAGATTTTTAAAATTTAGATGAAATTATGGCAAAAACTTTTAAATGCGATAAAAGTTAAGTAAAATAATGATATTCACTGTATGTAAGCCGTTTGACACTTTAAAATTTCGTAACGTTTAAAACCAGTAAAATTCCAAAACATCTCAACACAGAAAACAAGCTGGGGTCCACTCCTCCCGACCACACACCCGAGTGTATCATGGTGTAACAATTGAGATATTATATGGTATATTTCCGGTAGATCTATTTTCCTATTTATGCTGTTTGTTTGTGTTGATATGATAGATTCCAGTACCAATCTGTGCTGCTTATTGTTTATGTGCTGATATAGGATTTTAGGTTGATCTAAGTTGAAGTTATGGCCTGTGTTTGAAATATGTTGGTATATAAGTGATTTCGGGTCTCTATTGTTTATGTTTCGTTTGTGTTCGGTGATTCTGATATACGCGGTTCTGCCAGTCTCCCCCACGTAGGAGGCTGGGCAATCCTGGCAAGAAACCGCGTATACTGCTCCGGTGGAGTGGATGGGATTGTTGGGTGAGTCTGCTTTGGTGATAGGATTCCTGAGGAGGGCAGCAAGATTGGGAGGGCTGTTAAAATAAACCTGAATACCATATGGGCGAAGGATTCTGGAAATGGCAACAGAGAAGGAGGAATATGGAAGATAGCAGACTGCTCTATAAGTCGTGGAGGTCCTCGGAGCAGTGGGATCAAACGTGTGTCTATCTATGAATTTTCTTGGGTATCCTGCAGTGGTTAGAAGGGTGGTAATTCTGTTTTTTTCTATGGCTTTGAATATAGGCAATGAGCAATGCGTATGTATTCTTTTGGTTAAAGTCCTGACTGTGTTTACTTTATAGGCTACCGGGCTATTGGAGGAGAAATGGGTGTATAGGGGTGGGATATTCTTTTTGTAATAAACTGCTGTGTGCAATCTGTGTGGAGTGCGGATAATAAGGATGTCCAGAAATGGCAATACTAGGTTTGTTTCTGTTTCGTATGTGAATTTGATGTCTGCGTGAAAGGAATGTAGAGTGTTAAGAATAGGTTGGAGCTCATTCGGTTTGATTACACAGAAGATGTCGTCCACATACCTCCTCCAATAATGGATGTCGGAAGAATGCATCTGATTGATCCACTGGTCCAAGGACCCCATCACGACTTCGGCAACTATGGATGAAAGAGGACTGCCCATTGGGGTGCCTCTGATCTGCTTATAATGCTGGTGGTTAAACGTGAAGGTGCTAATGGAAAGACATAAGGACGTTAGCTGGGTTATCAGGGTTATGGTTTGATCTTGAATACCTGCTGACCTGAGAAATGACTGTAATTTGTTTAAAATGAGGGAGTGTGGAAGGGAGAGGTATAGCGCTGTAACATCAAATGACACCATAGTGTGATGTGCGGGTAGCTGCATTTGCGTAATCTCTTGAACGAAACTGGGTGGGTGTGTGATGTTGTACTGGTTAGGATTGTTCTTCATGATAGGGGATAATAGTTGGGCCAGATATTTGGCTAAGGTGTGAGCCGGGGAGAGGTGGTATGCGATGATGGGTCGGAGTGGTACCCCAGGCTTGTGTATTTTAGGAGCACCATATATGTACGCATCTCGTGTGAGGGAACTGGTGAACTGAGTTAATTGTGCCTTGGTGATCTGCTTTGCCTTCATCAAGTTCCTAAGTGATGACTTGTAGCCCTTGACCAAGGCGTCTTTCGCAGATGTTGAGATGATCGTAAATGTGGATGTGTCAGCGAGTATGTTCATCATTTTTCCTTCGTAATCAGCTCTATCCATCAACACCGTCTGGTTTCCCTTGTCTGCTTTGGTGATTACCAGCGAACTAGTCTTTCTTAGCCTCTGGATGAGGGAGCGATGATCCCGGGCATATGATACTGGGTGATAGGGCCTGCGCAGGACCTGGGTAACTGCGTGTCTAATCCTGAGGGTTTCCATGTGGTTGAGGTCTTTGAGTGCACCTTCCACTCCTGCTATTAACCTGGGTATGTCGGGCTTGTCGGGAGGCACGTAATGTAACCCCAATGCTAACACTCTTTCCTCCTTTTCCGATAAGGGAATCGAGGACAAGTTGACTATTCCATTAGATGAATTGTTTGAAAAGGCTGCGGATTGCGGGAACTGGTATTTCTTTACCCAATATGACAACTTTGTTTGTTGCCTGCCTGTAAGGATCTTTTCTTTGTGTTGGATGTCTCTAGTGATGGACATGATGACTTCGGTGAATTCTGCCATGGGAAGGAGTTGGCCAATGTGGAATATAAGGCCCTTCACTGTTTTAGAAATGATCCTGATGTTGGAATGACATCCCTGGATTCTGGACTCTAGCAGGTCCCACTGATACTTCTTTGTTATCTTTTCTGAGAAAGGGTTCCTAACCGGGTCTTTGATTCTGAGGGACGGCGGGATGAACTGGTGGTCCTTGCATATACGGTTGAAGCGCAGGTGACACCTCCATCTTGACAGCTGTGCCGATTTCTTTCTGAGCTGGCGTAGGTAGAAGGAACAATCGGAATTTGGGTGGCTCATGACCGTAAAAGCGACATAGGCATAAGATTCTACAAGTAAACTCCGTATAAATTAGTATAAAAGTATAACAAAGCTAAAGTTTTGCGGAGGAGCCTCTTTATTATACATTTGCTAGCTTTCGAACCTTTCGGTTCTTCCACAGGCGTGGCTAGTATGACTACACTAACAGGGTATAAGCGCGCTTGAGCCATTATATACAATATATAAATTTACATGCGGAGTGATATTTCAAACGTAATAAAATAGAAATAGGAACTATGACAATAAAAATAAAACTATGTAAATGAACTTATAGATTTTTAAAATTTAGATGAAATTATGGCAAAAACTTTTAAATGCGATAAAAGTTAAGTAAAATAATGATATTCACTGTATGTAAGCCGTGTGACACTTTAAAATTTCGTAACGTTTAAAACCAGTAAAATTCCAAAACATCTCAACACAGAAAACCAAGCCGGGGTCCACTCCTCCCGACCACACACCCGAGTGTATCATGGTGTAACTATTGAGATATTATATGGTATATTTCCGGTAGATCTATTTTCCTATTTATGCTGTTTGTTTGTGTTGATATGATAGATTCCAGTACCAATCTGTGCTGCTTATTGTTTATGTGCTGATATAGGATTTTAGGTTGATCTAAGTTGAAGTTATGGCCTGTGTTTGAAATATGTTGGTATATAAGTGATTTCGGGTCTCTATTGTTTATGTTTCGTTTGTGTTAGGATATCCATCCCTTCTAACCACTGCAGGATACCCAAGAAAATTCATAGATAGACACACGTTTGATCCCACTGCTCCGAGGACCTCCACGACTTATAGAGCAGTCTGCTATCTTCCATATTCCTCCTTCTCTGTTGCCATTTCCAGAATCCTTCGCCCATATGGTATTCAGGTTTATTTTAACAGCCCTCCCAATCTTGCTGCCCTCCTCAGGAATCCTATCACCAAAGCAGACTCACCCAACAATCCCATCCACTCCACCGGAGCAGTACACGCGGTTTCTTGCCAGGATTGCCCAGCCTCCTACGTGGGGGAGACTGGCAGAACCGCGTATATCAGAATCACCGAACACAAACGAAACATAAACAATAGAGACCCGAAATCACTTATATACCAACATATTTCAAACACAGGCCATAACTTCAACTTAGATCAACCTAAAATCCTATATCAGCACATAAACAATAAGCAGCACAGATTGGTACTGGAATCTATCATATCAACACAAACAAACAGCATAAATAGGAAAATAGATCTACCGGAAATATACCATATAATATCTCAAAAGTTACACCATGATACACTCGGGTGTGTGGTCGGGAGGAGTGGACCCCAGCTTGGTTTTCTGTGTTGAGATGTTTTGGAATTTTACTGGTTTTAAACGTTACGAAATTTTAAAGTGTCACACGGCTTACATACAGTGAATATCATTATTTTACTTAACTTTTATCGCATTTAAAAGTTTTTGCCATAATTTCATCTAAATTTTAAAAATCTATAAGTTCATTTACATAGTTTTATTTTTATTGTCATAGTTCCTATTTCTATTTTATTACGTTTGAAATATCACTCCGCATGTAAATTTATATATTGTATATAATGGCTCAAGCGCGCTTATACCCTGTTAGTGTAGTCATACTAGCCACGCCTGTGGAAGAACCGAAAGGTTCGAAAGCTAGCAAATGTATAATAAAGAGGCTCCTCCGCAAAACTTTAGCTTTGTTATACTTTTATAGATATTATGTCTCTAGCGTTTATCCAGAATGAAAATAAAAGCGGGTGGTGAGATGGCATTTTGAGCCCGAGAGACTGGAAGCTTTAACCATTTTTAAACATTCGAGGGTTGTTTAATTGTAGATCAAACAGGGTGGGATAAAGGTTCTTGAAATTTTAAAAAGTATTTCAACAGTATAAAAATACCGCATAAGAGAATATAAATACTATAAATAAATCAATTAATAATTCACAATAACAATACATTAAAACAAATATTTACAGCATATTTTCAAAATAGGTTGTTCAGCTCTATTGAGCACCGTCTTCCATACCTCCCTGTTATTTTTTCCGTAACTCTCGGAAGAAACAAGATTCACTCTCTCCTGCCACCGCGTATTTTTTACGCGAAACGTCCCTCTCCACACTGTTCATTCCCGCCTTGGGCGACGCCGACTTGTAGACTACTCCGCTGTCAGCACTCACGACTGACACATTCGAGGAATCCCGCCCGTTACTTCAGCCAGACATCTGCTAATTAAATTATGTTCGTTAAAGTGAAAAATCAGCATTCTTTTAATCGTTCATTTGCATATTTATATATTCAATAATGCGGAATTTCGGGATGTCCTTTGAAATTCTCATTAGAAGGGTATTGCTGGGTAACTTTTAAAATAATCAATATGGCTAAATAATTTGGACAGAGTTTGAATAATGAGAAATTATATGATGAAAAAAATGTTTCATCTTCTTTTTTCGTTATATAGATAAAAACCATAAATACTCTTATATATTCATTCGTTTCAGAGATTTTGTTTTTAATGAGCCAAATTACAATGTATTTCATAAAAATGAAAGCTTATTTCCACCTACTAGTATATTATTGTGATGTTGTAATCGTCGAAAGACTGTTAGTGATATCTATAGAGATTGCTACGCGTCAGCATTTATGAAAATCTCAGTAATAAATGCAATGTTTCTCTTCACATAAAAAACTACATAAAAATTATATAAACTGTGAAGATATAACCAGGCTGTATTTAACCTCTACTAATGTCTCATATACAGTAAATTTCTCATGAATGTTCCATCTTCACGACTTCTTCACTTAGAGATAACTTTTTTGGAATTAAAAGAGATTCACCCGGGTTTTATTCCAATCTCTTTTTGCTACCTCTACGCCCAGGAATTTCAGATTTTTGGAAAGTCTTCCATGGAAAGTTATACCTTAATAATAATAATCTAGCGCGCTCTGCTTCGATACCAAAGTTGCCTGTCATAGAGCTCTATCCTCCTTAATACTGGGCCTTCATCTCTAGCAGCATGTAGCTCATTAGACTTTAAAAATTATAGATATTATCTTTTCTTGTATTCTCTTATGCATTTTTTGAAAAATTAGTTCTGGCATTGAAGAATATTCGAATGATGAAAAAAAAAAGGAAGTAAAAATAATGTGAGAAAATGATCTCAAGTAATAATGTGGAATGAGCTTTCAAGTCCCAGAATCAAAAAAAGATGAAATCTATGATGGCTGACCACGAGAGTTTACGATTATAGAATTTAATGCCCGAAATTAACTTTTATAAAAATAAATTTTGAATATATTGTTTTGACATATATCTAGTGTTCGATAAAATAATCCCTTGAATCAATATTAAAATAAGAACTAAAAAATAAACTTTTCCCTGGACCCCTAATGTTATTATTTTGATATATATAGTGTAAATGAATTAAATTTATATTCTATTCTCTAATATTTTAGCAAAATAAAATCCTTTTTAGACGTAAAAAAGGTTGAAATAAATTATTTTTATAATACAAAACATTGGTATTGAGCAAGATAGGTTTGTATACGGCCATTAATAAACGACTCAAATGACCAACTTTACATAACTAGCTAGTCTCTTCATCTATTTGGAGTAAGGGCTATTGATTTGCTGGAATCGCCCACGTGAGCGGGGGTGTCGTCTGGATTCAGTTTGCACATGCGTAGAAAACTTCCAAGAACATTCTTATTATCCTTAATTTCAGATTTTTTAAACCGATAATTTCTTTATTTTCAGAAACCATCAAAGTTTCAATATAGCTCATTAAGCCAACGCATTCATTTTTAGCAGTATTTTTAGAAATTGCAATAGTTTTCGAATGAACGTAAGATATCGAAATATGATATACCTGTTGCATGTTGAAAAATATATTTTTCGTAAATTTTAAAATATTTTACATATATATATATTATATAACGAAAAAAATGCAAATATTTTAATTTTTTATGACATTTATTTCATTTTCATCATTGACTATTCTTTTATTTTTGACCATAGATTTAGAAGATAACACTTTGAATATTGTTGTAATTTTTTCAATTCACGAAAATAGGATTCATTTTATAAATTCTATATTACTGTGAAAAATATTTAATGAGTATTCTTTTCAAGTAATTGAAAATAAAAACTGCTTGATAAAAAATAACTATTTTTCCTATTTTCACAACTGCACCTTCAATTCTCTTTCTTTTCCAACACAAAACAAAAACTCATGCTATTCATGTTGAGTTTTGGTACAGGCTCAGTAAGATTGCAAGTTGGACATCTTGCCTTTATGAAGCCTTGAGCTCCACATCCATAACAATAAATTGAGGAGCGATCTTTCTTCCTTGTTTCACCCCTATGTTTCTCTGTTATTTTAGAAAATGACTCTCTAGGGCCAGAGAAACTTCTAGATATTTCTTTTGTTTTCTCAAAAGCGTTCCTCTTGTTGTTCAATGACATATCCTTAATTTTCCTCAAATTATCGTAGGTGTCCAATTTAGCAGCAAGTTGGCTTGGAGTAACCCAAGCAAACCACTCCTCCCAGAAATGGTCTCTCATTTCGGGACTGGTTCTTTTCTTCATTTGTTCGGCAATGATTAGATCCTTCAATTTATCAAAATTGGCAATCCTCAGATCCTGTAACCAACTTTCGAAAAAGTTCTGCAACTCAAAATAATAATCCTTCCAGGTGTTTCCTGAACTCTTTTGATGTCTATAGAACAGTTGTCTGAAACTATCGCCGCTAAGCTTAAAACGTGAAAGTAGCATTTTCTTTATGTGATCATAATCATGGGATTGTTCCTCAGGTTCTCTAGCAATCAATTTGGCTACATCACCAGGCAAAACACCCAATAAATACGCTACCCAGTGGGCATTTGGTACTTTTAAAAACTTGAGTTGCCGCTCAAACAAATTAAGAAATGTGGCTATATCCGTTTCTTTTGGATTGAAGTTAGGGATTAACTTCTTAAACTCAATTTGTGGCACATCTGTTCCGGATGCAACAGATTCCGTAGTTTTTAGAAATTCATTATGCGTAGTTTGCATTCTCAATTTCTCAAGCTCAAACCTCCGCTCTTCATCCAATTCCTCAGATCTCTGCTTCTTAAGTTCTTTAGCCTTTCGCTCTTCGATTATATTAGTTAACATGTTTTTCACTAATTCTTCATCATAAGCAGACGATTTGAGGATAAGATCTTTCAGATCCACAATACGCATACCACTATCTGGGCTTTCTCCTAATTCCTGTGCCAATAACATGAGATCTATCTTCATTCCTTTACCCAAATAAGTCATTTTTACTTTCTGATAGCACCAACAAAACTATACTATTCGAAAAATATATTTTGGGTAAAATAATTATGTAGAGAGCTCTGAAATAACTATTGAGTCTGACCATCAACCCCTGAAATGGCTACTTAGCCTCAAGTCACCTACGGGAAGACTGGCACGATGGGCATTGGAAGTACAGTCCTTCAACCTGAAAGTACAATATGTGCCAGGAAAGGCAAATGTCATTGCAGATATGTTATCAAGACCAGTAGTCCCGAATGTTCCTTCATGCGAGGTTAATAACATCATTGTAGCTGACATGCCTGCGAGGAGTCCCAAAACCATTCGCGAATCCCAACTTCAAGATGAAAACCTAGAGAAAATAATTAGTTCCTTTGAAGCCACACCTAAAACCGAGGAGTTCGCAAATTGGACTGAAAGAGGATTTTTGATGAATCAGGGAGTTCTCTACAGATATGTTCCCGATTCCGACAGTGAAGAAGCTCAACTTGTTATACCGACCCACGAGCGTGATATTGTAATGAATTATCATCATGATAATCCCACTGCTGGTCATTATGGAGAAGAGGGAACCTATCAAAGAATTGCAAAAAGATATTACTGGACAGGAATGAGGAAATATATCACTGACTATGTTAAAAAATGTGCCGAGTGCTGTCGGTATAAACCCACCAATCAGAAACCATCCGGTTTGCTTAGAACACCTGTTTATTCTCAGCGTTTTGAGATTCTTTCCATTGATTTGTTTGGACCTTTACCCAAAACCAAGTCTGGAAAACAATGGATTTTTATTGTAGAAGATTGCGCAACTAGATGGGTCGAGTTATTTGCTCTCGAGCGGGCCACTGCCCAAGAGTGCGGTGTCACGCTCATTGAGGAAGTCTTTTTGAGGTATGGTTTACCTCGACGCATAATTAGCGATAATGGCCCACAGTTTTTCAGTGCTGTTCTTCAACAAGTGTGCCACGTCCTATAAATCGATCAAAATCTCATTCCTGTATACTGTCCACAGGCCAATCCAGCTGAACGCGAAAATCGTGATTTAAAGCCTCGAATAGCCATACTTGTGGGGATGGAGCATGATAAATGGTCTGAAAAGTTACCGGTTATTCGTTTTGCTATGAACACCTCTCAGAACGATACCACTGGACATACCGCTGCCTATCTACAGTTCGCTCGCGAGTTAAGAACCATTGATGATGTGGTCCAAGACTTTAAAGCAGTCGTCGATAATGACAATTTTGTTGCAGAAATTACTCCCTACCTTAAGCGATTTGCTACAATTACCCATGAGATCCAAGAACGCATTCAGTTGAAGCAAGATCAACATAAGAAATATTTTGACAAGAATCGACGACAGGTTTATTTTTCTCCTGGAGACCGGGTTTGGATAACTACACATCCAATCAGTAAGTCTAAATCAAAGAAAACTGGCAAGTTTATGCCTCGACGAGAAGGTCCTTATCTAGTTTTAACTCAGAGATCACCTACTACTTACACTGTTGCTGCAACCTCGGATCCCACCATTCCCATAGGAAATTATCATGTCTCTTCTCTAACTCCATATAGTGCAAGGGACACTCGACAAGTTTGCCCCATAAGAAGACGCGGTCGTCCCAAGACCTCTTCTAATACCTCCGGAGGGTCACCGAGGGCTGTTCCTAGTACTTCTGGAGGCCCAATAGGATTGTCTGGAGTGACTGGCTCCTCGTCGGGACGACTTCGTAGCCAGAGGGGGAGTTTGTAACAATGGTTCGCTTTCTCCACGGAAGATGGCACCAGCTGATGGAGATCGGCGCATGCGTTGCCGTCCCGTCACGAGGGAGCTGCGTCTATAAAGGTTCTTTTTCGCCTTTCTAGAAAAAGTAAGTATTTTGACGGGAGAGGCGACCATTGCTTCCATATATATATATATATATATGATACATTTTGAATGATAGAATGTAAATTTTATTTTATTTTATTTTTTTTTACTAAAGATTTAATTAAATGGTGTATGTAAATTTTTGTTTTGTTTAAAAAGGATTTGAAAAAAAAATAAAGACGATGATTATTGAGGTGGAGACAGCCACAAACGACTGCTTAATTGTCATTTCCACACATTGAACTTTGGAAAAATTACAATACGACAAAGTAGTCGACAGGATTCGAACTTGTTCGCGGAAATTTTATTTAATCTCAGGGCATGGGAAAGAGGAAGGCAAACCCAAAAATTACTTCATCTATTAATAAGACTGATCTTAAAGAAAATTCGAATATGGAATATTATCCCAAAGATATGATACCAAGCTTTAACCCTGAAGAAGGGCTTAAATACTCGCAATGGCTGAAGGTTTTCAACCAACAGATCAAGCTCCGGAATATCAAACAAGAAGATGCTCTTTTCATGATACCTACTCTCTTTAAGGGCAATGCTCTTGAAATTTATGCCACAATTTGTGACGAAATTGACACATTGGAAGATTTACATTCTAGGATGATGACATTCTTCCCAGAGTTTGAACGCGGCCTACATAAAAAGTTTTGGCAACTAACTAAGCAAGAGATGCAATCAGTTCGTAGTTATTATCTTGAAAAGATAAAAATTGGCACACAGCTACACATGCCAAAGGATTTAGTCTTGGAATCTCTTACATCTGGTGCCGGCCCACTCGAGAAGTTTCTGATTGCTTCCTCGCCACATTCCTTAGAGGACTGGCTTCGTATTGCCGAATCATTGGAGCACACAACTCAACAAAGGGACGGAAGATGGAATAATGGACGGAGGAACAACTTTGCTGGAGGAAATCGCCCCAACATGGCCTCGCGGTGGCGATCTATCACGCCGCAGCATGGAGATGTCAACGCCGGCCAACTCCACGAACCTGGCCATCCTGGGACTTCATCCATCGGCCTACAAAGTGCGTCGAACCCCGGTAATCAAGACCAAGTGGGATATTGACGGTGCCCGGGGATCAGAGCGGATGTGGGGACAGCAGACTCATGGTTCCTGGGTATGTTTATGATTGTTTGATTCAGGTAGTGAGATTAATATCTTACCTACTCATTTTTTGGCCAAGAATTTTTCAAATAACATAAATATTTCTAGTTACGATAAAATAAGTACTGTATCTAATAATGTTAACATAAAAGGCCAGATTTGTTTGAATATAAAAATTGGAATTATAACTAAAAATATTTTGTTTTATATTATTGATAATCTAAATTTGAACTTTTTGATAATGTCCACAAAGTACCTAAAATATTTCAAACTGAAGATTGATTTTGATAAAAATGTTATTATGCAAAATGATGGTGTTTTATCTAATTTTGATTATACTTTTTCTAAAGAAGAACTTGATGCCTTACAATATGATAATTCTAAAAATTATTTAAGTCTTGTTAGGTCTAAATATTGCAACAAACATAATTATTGTTTAAAACTATCAGGGAAATGTAATCGTATAAAAAATGTACATGCCATAGGTAAAACTATAAATCAATCTAACATATATTTTCCTTCTTGTTTTAAATCGAGACCTATTTATCAACCAAACTTCCGACCTTTGCCTTTACCAAACTCAGAAGATAGTTATATACATAATGACGTCAGACTGGGAAATAATTTCCATGTTTTGATGAATGACTATGATGATATTTTTGGTGAAAATAAGTATAATGTTAGACCTTTAAAGGTAGATCCCCCGAGACTAACACTCAGAGATAAGACTCCTGTTTGTCTCAGACCTTATAGACATAATCTAAAGGATAACGGAACAATTAAAGAACAAATTAGTCAGTTGTTGAAATATGGCATAATTAAGCCTGCTTCATCACCATACAGTTCACCAGTAACCCTAGCCCGTAAAAAAGGAGAAAGTGATAAGACTAGACTATGTATTGACTTTAGAAAATTAAATTCAAAATTAATGGGTGACAGTTTTCCAATTCCGTTAATTGAAGATATCATCCAGAAGGTTCAAGGGTCGAGAGTATTCTCATGTCTTGACATTTTAAGTGCATACTGGACTGTTTCCTTGCATGAAAAGGATCAATACATGACATGTTTTACCACCACAGAAGGTTCCTATCAATGGTGTAGACTACCATTTGGTCTACGTACAGCTCCCGCCATCTTTAATAGGATACTTAGTTCAATATTACAAAAATATGACCTTAAAAATGTAATTTCTTATTTTGATGATATATTGGTTTTTTCAAACGATACGCAATCCCATTTGGAACATCTTAAGGAAATATTTGAAATTCTACA
This sequence comes from Cordylochernes scorpioides, assembly GCA_030710605.1. NCBI lineage: Eukaryota > Metazoa > Arthropoda > Arachnida > Pseudoscorpiones > Chernetidae > Cordylochernes > Cordylochernes scorpioides. The sequence goes on from CP092878.1 coordinate 53,580,360, forward strand.
AAAAGAGGGTATCCAACTTAGGAAGGAAAAGTGTTTATTTTTTATGAAAAAGATAAATTATTTAGGTTATGAAATTTTTGGAGACCAAATGTCTCCCTCGGGCATTAATGTTGATATAATTAAATCATTGCCACCTCCTCGTAATGTTAGGTGCTTAAGATCATTTTTAGGAAGCGTTACACATTATGCTAAGTTTATAAATCATTTTAATAAATTAAGAGCTCCCTTAAATAATCTTTTGAAAAAAGATATAAAATTTACATGGACTGACGAATGCCAAAAAAGTTTTGAGGCTCTTAAAGAAGCATTAGTTTCGAAACCAATCCTCCAAATTTATAATCCGTTATTAACTACGCATATCTTTTGTGATGCTAGTACTGCAGGTTTAGGAGGCGTGCTCAAACAGGAGTATCCTGATGGCACAATGAGACCCATAGCGTTTTATAGTAGGGCCTTAAGGGGGGCAGAATCCAAATATACCATTACAGAGCTGGAATTATTAGCAATAATAGAAACGTGCAAGAGATACCATCCCTACCTTTCAGGTCAGCGGGTAATAGTTCACACTGATCATCAAGCACTAATTTGGTTAAATAATTTCAAACATACAAATGGTAGACTATTTCGATGGTCATTAAGATTATCAGAATATGATTTGGAATTCAAATATAATAAAGGATGTGAAAATTATGAAGCTGACATGTTGTCCCGCTTACCATATTCTTGCTTCCTATCCATACAAGATTTAAAAGAAGGACAAGAATCCTTAGCTAAGCCTTCATCTAAATTATATTTCAATAAAGACAATATCACTTATATTCGATTAAAAAATAAAGATAGAATAGTAGTACCACCATCCTTACAACAAGAATTGATAATTAAGGCTCATGAAAGTTTAGGACACCCAGGTATTAGTGCAATGGCTATGGTAATATCATCACAATATTATTTTAAAGGTATGATAGGTAAAATAAAAAATTAAATTTTGAAATGCAGGACCTGTCAATCTGTAAAGAAGCCGACTACACCCTCATATGGACTCATGGGTACTTTACCGCTAGCTGAGAAACCATTTGATGTAGTTGCTCTTGATAGTATTTTAGGCCTAGGAGAATATAATAGTACAAAAAATTGCCTTCATGTAGTAGTTGATCATCACTCTAGATACATTTGGGCTTTTCCTTCTAAGAGTACCTCGATAGCAACGTATATAAATATTATAAATCAGTTATTAAGTATAGGTAAGCCAAAGATTATTGTTACCGACAGACATCCCTCATTTGTCTCCAAAAGATTCAATAAGTTCATACAGGAAAAAGGCGTAAAACACGTTATGACATCCCCTTCTCATCCACAATGTAACGGGCTGGTAGAAAGGGCTAATGCCACTATCATTTCGAAGTTAAGACTCCACCATCAACAAAATCCCAGAATTCCATGGCACAAGCTATTACAAAAAGCATTAGAAGAATATAGGAATACTCCCCATTCAATAACTACAATTCCTCCCGTTTATTTACTTTTCAGCATTAATCCATTTTATACCAGTGACCTAACAATAGCCTATCCCCCCATAGAAGAAGCTAGGAAAGCCGCCAATGATAATACAAAAAAACTACATCTTAAATTAGTCAAAAGATATAATGAATCCCATAAAACACCCAATTTAAAAATAGGAGATAAGGTACTGTATAAGATCCCTTACCAATCAGGCCAAGGTAAACTTATGCCAGCTTTTTACCCAGAACCTTATACGATAATTGCCATACCTTCCCCCCAAACAATAGAAATAGATAAGCCATGTCAACCCGAAAATAAACGTACAACAATAGTTAATATTTCTAAAATAAGACTCTGGGAACCAGTATTTGAAGATACCGAGGAAAACCTACACACAATTTTTCCATTTCAAGAAGAGGACCTGGAACAATGCTTGGGCACTTAGCTTAACAGGCAAGTTTTTCCACTACAAACCCTAAATTTTGCATACTTCCATTCAGCAATAAAAGTTGCTATTGAATGGGATTATACCTATGTGTATGAGGGTATGTAAACATGTAGTGCTTGATATTTAGAAATTTTTCCCCAGTTGTCTGCATTATGTTAGTTAGGTTTTGTAAGGCCACCTTTTCCTGTGAATTCCCCACCTAACAGGCCTTGGTCGCCTTTTGCCTCTAACAATATAGTTTTCTTGTGTAAATACAATTACTTGTGTAATATAATTTTTGCATTTTTTTTTTTCTTTTTTCTTTTTCTTCTCTCTTTTTCCCCTTCGAAATGTATCTCATCCTTTACCTTCCATCCCCTCCCAACCTCCGTTGAGGAAGAAAATTTAATACAAATTTTCTTTTTTTTGTGGGGGGTAGTGATACATTTTGAATGATAGAATGTAAATTTTATTTTATTTTTTTTTTTTTACTAAAGATTTAATTAAATGGTGTATGTAAATTTTTGTTTTGTTTAAAAAGGATTTGAAAAAAAAAATAAAGACGATGATTATTGAGGTGGAGACAGCCACAAACGACTGCTTAATTGTCATTTCCACACATTGAACTTTGGAAAAATTACAATACGACATATATATATGTGAATTAATAAATTACTTTAATATATGTAAGAAAATCTCTAAATAAAAACTACCTGGGAAAATATATGAAACCTAGAGCATGGTCAGCTTAGGATTGGTAAAACGGCCTAGAAAAAATAATGTCTTAACAGAATTTATTGATAAGAAATACAATTATTAAAGCACGAATGTTTCTTTTACACATAAAACAAACTTCTAATGTTCTCACTGCGTTGAAAGAAAATTGGGAGGACATGGCTCAGGAGTAGTGAACCCTCAGCGGTTTGTCAATTTATATCAATTTATACAATTTATTGATAATTTTGAATCATCCAGGTTGTGGAAGACTTAAATGCGCTCCATCTATTTGTTTTGAGAAAAACTTCCAACATTATTGTTTGGAAAATTTGTCCAATTGATCATTGACGGGATTAATTTGCGAACATTACATGGCAGTGTCCAACTGATTTTGACGGTTTTTATAGATAAAAATATCAGATACTATGAGCTAAGAATCAAATAATAAATATAGATCAAATTCTACATTATAAATATGAAAACCTTTCATAAAACAGATGGCGCGCTAATGCATCATATTTATATTGTGTTTTAAAACCCGTCACTTGCAATTTGCGGAAGTACAATGCTCGAAGCGTATTATATATTTATTTCTATATGAATATTTACTGTTCTCAAAGCTTATGTCCATAGTTCATTCAAATACCCTTTCCAAGAGTCTAGCTTCAGTTTCAGTATGAAAGGAAAACTGAAAAATGCATTATAGGGGCGGTATGGTTGATTAAACTGGCCTCATAGATGAGCCAGGACCTCCCTTTATTTTATCATTGCAATAAGGGCAGTAGAAAATTTATTTATTTCTAAAAGAACCATACGCGTCAAAGATAGCTTAAACGTTTCATATAAATATGTTTTTATATGGGGTAATCCGGCTTTATTATTTAAACACAACATAGGAATGGAGCAAAATAAAAAAAAAAAATAGGCTTTAAAATTTTGTTTTGATATTTTCTTGTGATTAGGAAACAAACTTTTACTCATAACACCAACTAATATCCAAAATAATTTATATAATATATATATGTAACAATGGTTCGCTTTCTCCACGGAAGATGGCACCAGCTGATGGAGATTGGCGCATGCGTTGCCGTCCCGTCACGAGGGAGCTGCGTCTATAAAGGCTCTTTTTCGCCTTTCTAGCAAGTAAGCTAGCTGGGAAATGTTAAGTTAATTTTGTTGTATTAATTCTTTTATAATTATTTTGCATTCCAAATAAAGAAAATAGGCAAAAATCCTTTTACTATTTGTTCTTGTAAATCTTTTACGATAAATTGGATACAAATTGGCGCCCAACGTAGTGGCAAAAGAAAAATATTCTACGGAAGATAGTGCGTGGATGTTCGACTGCTGATGTCAAGATTTTCTACCCAGGAAAAGATAGATAAGTAAAATTCTATTTAAAACTCAAAATCAATCCTGATTTTTATGCATGATATCTTTTAAGAGATATTTGATACTAAAGTAGTAGTTTGCTTTTTTTTTTCGTGAGTATGCAAAACTAACAGGTGTTAGGAAAAGCAAAGTATAGGAAAATTATTTTACCCAAAGAATATTTTTCGAATATTATAGTTTTGTTGGTGCTATCAGAAAGTAAAAATGACTTATTTGGGTAAAGGAATGAAGATAGATCTCATGTTATTGGCACAGGAATTAGGAGAAAGCCCAGATAGTGGTATGCGTATTGTGGATCTGAAAGATCTTATCCTCAAATCGTCTGCTTATGATGAAGAATTAGTGAAAAACATGTTAACTAATATAATGGAAGAGCGAAAGGCTAAAGAACTTAAGAAGCAGAGATCTGAGGAATTGGATGAAGAGCGGAGGTTTGAGCTTGAGAAATTGAGAATGCAAACGACGCATAATGAATTTCTAAAAACTACGGAATCTGTTGCATCCGGAACAGATGTGCCACAAATTGAGTTTAAGAAGTTAATCCCTAACTTCAATCCAAAGAAACGGATATAGCCACATTTCTTAATTTGTTTGAGCGGCAACTCAAGTTTTTAAAAGTACCAAATGCCCACTGGGTAGCGTATTTATTGGGTGTTTTGCCTGGTGATGTAGCCAAATTGATTGCTAGAGAACCTGAGGAACAATCCCATGATTATGATCACATAAAGAAAATGCTACTTTCACGTTTTAAGCTTAGCGGCGATAGTTTCAGACAACTGTTCTATAGACATCAAAAGAGTTCAGAAAACACCTGGAAGGATTATTATTTTGAGTTGCAGAACTTTTTCGAAAGGTGGTTACAGGATCTGAGGATTGCCAATTTTGATAAATTGAAGGATCTAATCATTGCCGAACAGATGAAGAAAAGAACCAGTCCCGAAATGAGAGACCATTTCTGGGAGGAGTGGTTTGCTTGGGTTACTCCAAGCCAACTTGCTGCTAAATTGGACACCTACGATAATTTGAGGAAAATTAAGGATATGTCATTGAACAACAAGAGGAACGCTTATGAGAAAACAAAAGAAATATCTAGAAGTTTCTCTGGCCCTAGAGAGTCATTTTCTAAAATAACAGAGAAACCTAGGGGTGAAACAAGGAAGAAAGATCGCTCCTCAATTTATTGTTATGGATGTGGAGCTCAAGGCTTCATAAAGGCAAGATGTCCAACTTGCAATCTTACTGAGACTGTACCAAAACTCAACATGAATAGCATGAGTTTTTATAGCTCCCTTGTGGAAAGTCAGCCAGTGAGCCTCATTGAAGTTTTTATATGTCACCATCAGGCGGCAGTTTGTGCAGATACGGGTGCTACACACTCCGTAGCTGGAGAGAAGCTTTATCGCCTGTTAAAAGACAATGGAGTGAAGTTCATACCAAACATCACTGGTATAAAACTCGGTGATGGTGAAGAGAAAATAGTCGATATTTTGACTGCAACTGTTGACATCCATGTTAAAGGGAAAAAGGTTCCTACATCATTGATGGTTCTGACCAATGCTAGAGGGAATAGAACCCTCTTGGGAACAGACTTTCTAAAGGCTGCTGGAATTGTTCTAGATATCCCTATGGGAAAATGGTATTTTTCTGAAAGTCCACGAATAAAATTTGATTTCATTAGGAATCCACCTAACATCGCTGCATTATTGGCAGTTTCTGAGAACGTGTCTCCGTGTCATCTTCGTAAAGATGAAGGAACTCATCTCACTGTACACCAGAAAGGTCAATTGAACTCTCTTTTGGGAAAGTTTGAGACGTGTTTTCAACCGGGGGGAGAGGCCACACCTTTCTGCGAGCACCATATCGATACAGGAAACACTCCGCCAATCTCTGTTCCTCCCTACAGGATGAATCCTGCAAAAAAAGGAAATCTTAAGGACTGAGATTGATAGACTGTTAGCCGAAGGAATAATAGAGGAATGTGAATCTCCCTATGCTTCTCCAGTAGTTCTGGTCCCTAAACCCGACGGTGGTATTCGTTTGTGTGTTGATTATAGAAAGCTCAATGCAAGGACAAAAGCAGACTCTTATCCTTTACCCAGATTGGATGATCTAATGCATGAAGCTCGACACACACCTTTCATGTCTACTATCGATTTACGTGCTGGTTACCATCAGGTCAAGGTACATCCAGCAGATCAAGACAAAACAGCCTTTACATGTCCTTTTGGAACCTATCGTTATTTAAGAATGCCTTTTGGACTACGTAATGCTCCTTCTACATTTCAAAGACTAATTGATAGATTTCGAGGTGGGTTAGGACACGTTCTAGTTCTCTCTTATCTAGACGATATTATCGTCCTCTCTGATACTTTTGAAAAACATATCACCGATCTTCAATCGGTTTTTGAAAGACTCACTCTGTTTAAACTACATGCTAATAGGCACAAGTGTCATTTTGCAGGTTCTCGGGTTAAGTATCTGGGTTTCTGGATTACCCAAGAGGGACTAGAAATTGATCGAGACAAGGTATCCTCTGTACAGAAGATTCCGCCTCCTACGTATGTAAAAGAAGTTCAATCCTTTTTGCAGACCTGTTCCTGGTTTCGGCGTTACATACCGAATTTTGCTGAAAGGTCTAGGCCCCTTAGTAATTTAACTAAGAAGAAAGTTCCATGGGGGTGGGGATTTTCCCAACAAAAGGCTTTTGAACTTTTGAAAGAGTGCTTGATAACCCCTCCTGTGTTGAAACAAGCAGATGGATCTAACCCGTATATTATTCGAACGGATGCTAGCAGTTTTGCACTCGGAGCGGTATTACTTCAGGGACAAGGGGCTGGCGAAAGACCGATTGAATATGCTAGTCGATTATTGAGTCCCGCAGAAATAAATTATTCTACTACGGAACGAGAAGCTCTCGCTGTGGTTTGGGCCTTGAAGAAGTTTCGTGGTTATGTAGAGAGCTCTGAAATAACTATTGAGTCTGACCATCAACCCCTGAAATGGCTACTTAGCCTCAAGTCACCTACGGGAAGACTGGCACGATGGGCATTGGAAGTACAGTCCTTCAACCTGAAAGTACAATATGTGCCAGGAAAGGCAAATGTCATTGCAGATATGTTATCAAGACCAGTAGTCCCGAATGTTCCTTAATGCGAGGTTAATAACATCATTGTAGCTGACATGCCTGCGAGGAGTCCCAAAACCATTCGCGAATCCCAACTTCAAGATGAAAACCTAGAGAAAATAATTAGTTCCTTTGAAGCCACACCTAAAACCGAGGAGTTCGCAAATTGGACTGAAAGAGGATTTTTGATGAATCAGGGAGTTCTCTACAGATATGTTCCCGATTCCGACAGTGAAGAAGCTCAACTTGTTATACCGACCCACGAGCGTGATATTGTAATGAATTATCATCATGATAATCCCACTGCTGGTCATTATGGAGAAGAGGGAACCTATCAAAGAATTGCAAAAAGATATTGCTGGACAGAAATGAGGAAATATATCACTGACTATGTTAAAAAATGTGCCGAGTGCTGTCGGTATAAACCCACCAATCAGAAACCATCCGGTTTGCTTAGAACACCTGTTTATTCTCAGCGTTTTGAGATTCTTTCCATTGATTTGTTTGGACCTTTACCCAAAACCAAGTCTGGAAAACAATGGATTTTTATTGTAGAAGATTGCGCAACTAGATGGGTCGAGTTATTTGCTCTCGAACGGGCCACTGCCCAAGAGTGCGGTGTCACGCTCATTGAGGATGTCTTTTTGAGGTATGGTTTACCTCGACGCATAATTAGCGATAATGGCCCACAGTTTGTCAGTGCTGTTCTTCAACAAGTGTGCCACGTCCTAAAAATCGATCAAAATCTCATTCCTGTATACTGTCCACAGGCCAATCCAGCTGAACGCAAAAATCGTGATTTAAAGCCTCGAATAGCCATACTTGTGGGGATGGAGCATGATAAATGGTCTGAAAAGTTACCGGTTATTCGTTTTGCTATGAACACCTCCCAGAACGATACCACTGGACATACCGCTGCCTATCTACAGTTCGCTCGCGAGTTAAGAACCATTGATGATGTGGTCCAAGACTTTAAAGCAGTCGTCGATAATGACAATTTTGTTGCAGAGATTACTCCCTACCTTAAGCGATTTGCTACAATTACCCATGAGATCCAAGAACGCATTCAGTTGAAGCGAAATCAACATAAGAAATATTTTGACAAGAATCGACGACAGGTTTATTTTTCTCCTGGAGACCTGGTTTGGATAACTACACATCCAATCAGTAAGTCTAAATCAAAGAAAACTGGCAAGTTTATGCCTCGACGAGAAGGTCCTTATCTAGTTTTAACTCAGAGATCACCTACTACTTACACTGTTGCTGCAACTTCGGATCCCACCATTCCCATAGGAAATTATCATGTATCTTCTCTAACTCCATATAGTGCAAGGGACACTCGACAAGTTTGCCCCATAAGAAGACGCGGTCGTCCCAAGACCTCTTCTAATACCTCCGGAGGGTCACCGAGGGCTGTTCCTAGTACTTCTGGAGGCCCAATAGGATTGTCTGGAGTTACTGGCTCCTCGTCGGGACGACTTCGTAGCCCGAGGGGGAGTTTGTAACAATGGTTAGCTTTCTCCACCGAAGATGGAACCAGCTGATGGAGATCGGCGCATGCGTTGCCGTCCCGTCACGAGGGAGCTGCGTCTATAAAGGTTCTTTTTCGCCTTTCTAGCAAAGAAAGCTAGCTGGGAAATGTTAAGTTAATTTTGTTGTATTAATTCTTTTTTATTATAATTTTGTATTCCAAATAAAGAAAATAGGCAAAAATCCTTTTACTATTTGTTCTTGTAAATCTTTTACGATAAATCTTTGTATCCAATTTATCGTAAAAGATTTACAAGAACAAATAGTAAAAGGATTTTTGCCTATTTTCTTTATTTGTAATACAAAATTATAATAAAAAAAGAATTAATACAACAAAATTAACTTAACATTTCCCAGCTAGCTTTTTTTTTTGCTAGAAAGGCGAAAAAGATCCTTTATAGACGCAGCTGCCTCGTGACGGGACGGCAACGCATGCGCCGATCTCCATCAGCTGGTGCCATCTTCCGTGGAGAAAGCGAACCATTGTTACAAACTCCCCCTCTGGCTACGAAGTCGTCCCGACGAGGAGCCAGTAACTCCAGACAATCCTATTGGGCCTCCAGAAGTACTAGGAACAGCCCTCGGTGACCCTCTGGAGGTATTAGAAGAGGTCTTGTGACGACCGCGTCTTCTTATGGGGCAAACTTGTCGAGTGTCCCTTGCACTATATGGAGTTAGAGAAGAGACATGATAATTTCCTATGGGAATGGTGGGATCCGAGGTTGCAGCAACAGTGTAAGTAGTAGGTGATCTCTGAGTTAAAACTAGATAAGGACCTTCTCGTCGAGGCATAAACTTGCCAGTTTTCTTTGATTTAGACTTACTGATTGGATGTGTAGTTATCCAAACCCGGTCTCCAGGAGAAAAATAAACCTGTCGTCGATTCTTGTCAAAATTTTTCTTATGTTGATCTTGCTTCAACTGAATGCGTTCTTGGATCTCATGGGTAATTGTAGCAAATCGCTTAAGGTAGGGAGTAATCTCTGCAACAAAATTGTCATTATCGACGACTGCTTCAAAGTCTTGGACCACATCATCAATGGTTCTTAACTCGCGAGCGAACTGTAGATAGGCAGCGGTATGTCCAGTGGTATCGTTCTGGGAGGTGTTCATAGCAAAACGAATAACCGGTAACTTTTCAGACCATTTATCATGCTCCATCCCCACAAGTATGGCTATTCGAGGCTTTATATCACGATTTTTGCGTTCAGCTGGATTGGCCTGTGGACAGTATACAGGAATGAGATTTTGATCGATTTTTAGGACGTGGCACACTTGTTGAAGAACAGCACTGACAAACTGTGGGCCATTATCGCTAATTATGCGTCGAGGTAAAACATAACTCAAAAAGACTTCCTCAATGAGCGTGACACCGCACTCTTGGGCAGTGGCCCGTTCGAGAGCAAATAACTCGACCCATCTAGTTGCGCAATCTTCTACAATAAAAATCCATTGTTTTCCAGACTTGGTTTTGGGTAAAGGTCCAAACAAATCAATGGAAAGAATCTCAAAACGCTGAGAATAAACAGGTGTTCTAAGCAAACCGGATGGTTTCTGATTGGTGGGTTTATACCGACAGCACTCGGCACATTTTTTAACATAGTCAGTGATATATTTCCTCATTCCTGTCCAGTAATATCTTTTTGCAATTCTTTGATAGGTTCCCTCTTCTCCATAATGACCAGCAGTGGGATTATCATGATGATAATTCATTACAATATCACGCTCGTGGGTCGGTATAACAAGTTGAGCTTCTTCACTGTCGGAATCGGGAACATATCTGTAGAGAACTCCCTGATTCATCAAAAATCCTCTTTCAGTCCAATTTGCGAACTCCTCGGTTTTAGGTGTGGCTTCAAAGGAACTAATTATTTTCTCTAGGTTTTCATCTTGAAGTTGGGATTCGCGAATGGTTTTGGGACTCCTCGCAGGCATGTCAGCTACAATGATGTTATTAACCTCGCATGAAGGAACATTCGGGACTACTGGTCTTGATAACATATCTGCAATGACATTTGCCTTTCCTGGCACATATTGTACTTTCAGGTTGAAGGACTGTACTTCCAATGCCCATCGTGCCAGTCTTCCCGTAGGTGACTTGAGGCTAAGTAGCCATTTCAGGGGTTGATGGTCAGACTCAATAGTTATTTCAGAGCTCTCTACATAACCACGAAACTTCTTCAAGGCCCAAACCACAGCGAGAGCTTCTCGTTCCGTAGTAGAATAATTTATTTCTGCGGGACTCAATAATCGACTAGCATATTCAATCGGTCTTTCGCCAGCCCCTTGTCCCTGAAGTAATACCGCTCCGAGTGCAAAACTGCTAGCATCCGTTCGAATAATATACGGGTTAGATCCATCTGCTTGTTTCAATACAGGAAGGGTTATCAAGCACTCTTTCAAAAGTTCAAAAGCCTTTTGTTGGGAAAATCCCCACCCCCATGGAACTTTCTTCTTAGTTAAATTACTAAGGGGCCTAGACCTTTCAGCAAAATTCGGTATGTAACGCCGAAACCAGGAACAGGTCTGCAAAAAGGATTGAACTTCTTTTACATTTGTAGGAGGCGGAATCTTCTGTACCGAGGATACCTTGTCTCGATCAATTTCTAGTCCTTCTTGGGTAATCCAGATACTTAACCCGAGAACCTGCAAAATGACACTTGTGCCTATTAGCATGTAGTTTAAACAGAGTGAGTCTTTCAAAAACCGATTGAAGATCGGTGATATGTTTTTCAAAAGTATCAGAGAGGACGATAATATCGTCTAGATAAGAAAGAACTAGAACGTGTCCTAACCCACCTCGAAATCTATCAATTAGTCTTTGAAATGTAGAAGGAGCATTACGTAGTCCAAAAGGCATTCTTAAATAACGATAGGTTCCAAAAGGACATGTAAAGGCTGTTTTGTCTTGATCTGCTGGATGTACCTTGACCTGATGGTAACCAGCACGTAAATCGATAGTAGACATGAAAGGTGTGTGTCGAGCTTCATGCATTAGATCATCCAATCTGGGTAAAGGATAAGAGTCTGCTTTTGTCCTTGCATTGAGCTTTCTGTAATCAACACACAAACGAATACCACCGTCGGGTTTAGGGACCAGAACTACTGGAGAAGCATAGGGAGATTCACATTCCTCTATTATTCCTTCGGCTAACAGTCTATCAATCTCAGTCCTTAAGATTTCCTTTTTTGCAGGATTCATCCTGTAGGGAGGAACAGAGATTGGCGGAGTGTTTCCTGTATCGATATGGTGCTCACAGAAAGGTGTGGCCTCTCCCCCCGGTTGGAAACACGTCTCAAACCTTTCCAAAAGGGAGTTCAATTGACCTTTCTGGTGTACAGTGAGATGAGTTCCTTCATCTTTACGAAGATGACACGGAGACACGTTCTCAGAAACTGCCAATAATGCAGCGATGTTAGGTGGATTCCTAATGAAATCAAATTTTATTCGTGGACTTTCAGAAAAATACCATTTTCCCATAGGGATATCTAGAACAATTCCAGCAGCCTTTAGAAAGTCTGTTCCCAAGAGGGTTCTATTCCCTCTAGCATTGGTCAGAACCATCAATGATGTAGGAACCTTTTTCCCTTTAACATGGATGTCAACAGTTGCAGTCAAAATATCGACTATTTTCTCTTCACCATCACCGAGTTTTATACCAGTGATGTTTGGTATGAACTTCACTCCATTGTCTTTTAACAGGCGATAAAGCTTCTCTCCAGCTACAGAGTGTGTAGCACCCGTATCTGCACAAACTGCCGCCAGATGGTGACATATAAAAACTTCAATGAGGCTCACTGGCTGACTTTCCACAAGGGAGCTATAAAAACTCATGCTATTCATGTTGAGTTTTGGTACAGTCTCAGTAAGATTGCAAGTTGGACATCTTGCCTTTATGAAGCCTTGAGCTCCACATCCATAACAATAAATTGAGGAGCGATCTTTCTTCCTTGTTTCACCCCTAGGTTTCTCTGTTATTTTAGAAAATGACTCTCTAGGGCCAGAGAAACTTCTAGATATTTCTTTTGCTTTCTCATAAGCGTTCCTCTTGTTGTTCAATGACATATCCTTAATTTTCCTCAAATTATCGTAGGTGTCCAATTTAGCAGTAAGTTGGCTTGGAGTAACCCAAGCAAACCACTCCTCCCAGAAATGGTCTCTCATTTCGGGACTGGTTCTTTTCTTCATTTGTTCGGCAATGATTAGATCCTTCAATTTATCAAAACTGGCAATCCTCAGATCCTGTAACCAACTTTCGAAAAAGTTCTGCAACTCAAAATAATAATCCTTCCAGGTGTTTTCTGAACTCTTTTGATGTCTATAGAACAGTTGTCTGAAACTATCGCCGCTAAGCTTAAAACGTGAAAGTAGCATTTTCTTTATGTGATCATAATCATGGGATTGTTCCTCAGGTTCTCTAGCAATCAATTTGGCTACATCACCAGGCAAAACACCCAATAAATACGCTACCCAGTGGGTATTTGGTACTTTTAAAAACTTGAGTTGCCGCTCAAACAAATTAAGAAATGTGGCTATATCCGTTTCTTTTGGATTGAAGTTAGGGATTAACTTCTTAAACTCAATTTGTGGCACATCTGTTCCGGATGCAACAGATTCCGTAGTTTTTAGAAATTCATTATGCGTAGTTTGTATTCTCAATTTCTCAAGCTCAAACCTCCGCTCTTCATCCAATTTCTCAGATCTCTGCTTCTTAAGTTCTTTAGCCTTTCGCTCTTCGATTATATTAGTTAACATGTTTTTCACTAATTCTTCATCATAAGCAGACGATTTGAGGATAAGATATTTCAGATCCACAATACGCATACCACTATCTGGGCTTTCTCCTAATTCCTGTGCCAATAACATGAGATCTATCTTCATTCCTTTACCCAAATAAGTCCTTTTTACTTTCTGATAGCACCAACAAAACTATATTATTCGAAAAATATTCTTTGGGTAAAATAATTTTCCTATACTTTGCTTTTCCTAACACCTGTTATTTTTGCATACTCACGAAAAAAAAAAGCAAACTACTACTTTAGTATCAAATATCTCTTAAAAGATATCATGCATAAAAATCAGGATTGATTTTGAGTTTTAAATAAAATTTTACTTATCTGTCTTTTCCTGGGTAGAAAATCTTGGCATCAGCAGTCGAACATCCACGCACTATCTTCCGTAGAATATTTTTCTTTTGCCACTACGTTGGGCGCCAATTTGTATCCAATTTATCGTAAAAGATTTACAAGAACAAATAGTAAAAGGATTTTTGCCTATTTTCTTTATTTGGAATACAAAATAATAATAAAAGAATTAATACAACAAAATTAACTTAACATTTCTCAGCTAGCTTACTTGCTAGAAAGGCGAAAAAGAACCTTTATAGACGCAGCTCCCTCGTGACGGGACGGCAACGCATGCGCCGATCTCCATCAGCTGGTGCCATCTTCCGTGGAGAAAGCGAACCATTGTTACATATATATATTATATAAATTATTTTGGATATTAGTTGGTGTTATGAGTAAAAGTTTGTTTCCTAATCACAAGCAAATATCAAAACAAAATTTTAAAGCCTATATTTTTTTTTTTTTTTGCTCCATTCCTATGTTTTGTTTAAATAATAAAGCCGGATTACCCCATATAAAAACATATTTATATGAAACGTTTAAGCTATCTTTGACGCGTATGGTTCTTTTAGAAATAAATAAATTTTCTACTGCCCTTATTGCAATGATAAAATAAAGGGAGGTCCTGGCTCATCTATGAGGCCAGTTTAATCAACCATACCGCCCCTATAATGCATTTTTCAGTTTTCCTTTCATACTGAAACTGAAGCTAGACTCTTGGAAAGGGTATTTGAATGAACTATGGACATAAGCTTTGAGAATAGTAAATATACATATAGAAATAAATATATAATACGCTTCGAGCATTGTACTTCCGCAAATTGCAAGTGACGGGTTTTAAAACACAATATAAATATGATGCATTAGCGCGCCATCTGTTTTATGAAAGGTTTTCATATTTATAATGTAGAATTTGATCTATATTTATTATTTGATTCTTAGCAAATAGTATCTGATATTTTTATCTATAAAAACCGTCAAAATCAGTTGGACACTGCCATGTAATGTTCGCAAATTAATCCCGTCAATGATCAATTGGACAAATTTTCCAAACAATAATGTTGGAAGTTTTTCTCAAAACAAATAGATGGAGCGCATTTAAGTCTTCCACAACCTGGATGATTCAAAATTATCAATAAATTGTATAAATTGATATAAATTGACAAACCGCTGAGGGTTCACTACTCCTGAGCCATGTCCTCCCAATTTTCTTTCAACGCAGTGAGAACATTAGAAGTTTGTTTTATGTGTAAAAGAAACATTCGTGCTTTAATAATTGTATTTCTTATCAATAAATTCTGTTAAGACATTATTTTTTCTAGGCCGTTTTACCAATCCTAAGCTGACCATGCTCTAGGTTTCATATATTTTCCCAGGTAGTTTTTATTTAGAGATTTTCTTACATATATTAAAGTAATTTATTAATTCACATATATATATGTCGTATTGTAATTTTTCCAAAGTTCAATGTGTGGAAATGACAATTAAGCAGTCGTTTGTGGCTGTCTCCACCTCAATAATCATCGTCTTTATTTTTTTTTCAAATCCTTTTTAAACAAAACAAAAATTTACATACACCATTTAATTAAATCTTTAGTAAAAAAAAAAAAAATAAAATAAAATTTACATTCTATCATTCAAAATGTATCACTACCCCCCACAAAAAAAAAGAAAAATTTGTATTAAATTTTCTTCCTCAACGGAGGTTGGGAGGGGATGGAAGGTAAAGGATGAGATACATTTCGAAGGGGAAAAAGAGAGAAGAAAAAGAAAAAAGAAAAAAAAAAATGCAAAAATTATATTACACAAGTAATTGTATTTACACAAGAAAACTATATTGTTAGAGGCAAAAGGCGACCAAGGCCTGTTAGGTGGGGAATTCACAGGAAAAGGTGGCCTTACAAAACCTAACTAACATAATGCAGACAACTGGGAAAAAATTTCTAAATATCAAGCACTACATGTTTACATACCCTCATACACATAGGTATAATCCCATTCAATAGCAACTTTTATTGCTGAATGGAAGTATGCAAAATTTAGGGTTTGTAGTGGAAAAACTTGCCTGTTAAGCTAAGTGCCCAAGCATTGTTCCAGGTCCTCTTCTTGAAATGGAAAAATTGTGTGTAGGTTTTTCTCGGTATCTTCAAATACTGGTTCCCAGAGTCTTATTTTAGAAATATTAACTATTGTTGTACGTTTATTTTCGGGTTGACATGGCTTATCTATTTCTATTGTTTGGGGGGAAGGTATGGCAATTATCGTATAAGGTTCTGGGTAAAAAGCTGGCATAAGTTTACCTTGGCCTGATTGGTAAGGGATCTTATACAGTACCTTATCTCCTATTTTTAAATTGGGTGTTTTATGGGATTCATTATATCTTTTGACTAATTTAAGATGTAGTTTTTTTGTATTATCATTGGCGGCTTTCCTAGCTTCTTCTATGGGGGGATAGGCTATTGTTAGGTCACTGGTATAAAATGGATTAATGCTGAAAAGTAAATAAACGGGAGGAATTGTAGTTATTGAATGGGGAGTATTCCTATATTCTTCTAATGCTTTTTGTAATAGCTTGTGCCATGGAATTCTGGGATTTTGTTGATGGTGGAGTCTTAACTTCGAAATGATAGTGGCATTAGCCCTTTCTACCAGCCCGTTACATTGTGGATGGGAAGGGGATGTCATAACGTGTTTTACGCCTTTTTCCTGTATGAACTTATTGAATCTTTTGGAGACAAATGAGGGATGTCTGTCGGTAACAATAATCTTTGGCTTACCTATACTTAATAACTGATTTATAATATTTATATACGTTGCTATCGAGGTACTCTTAGAAGGAAAAGCCCAAATGTATCTAGAGTGATGATCAACTACTACATGAAGGCAATTTTTTGTACTATTATATTCTCCTAGGCCTAAAATACTATCAAGAGCAACTACATCAAATGGTTTCTCAGCTAGCGGTAAAGTACCCATGAGTCCATATGAGGGTGTAGTCGGCTTCTTTACAGATTGACAGGTCCTGCATTTCAAAATATAATTTTTCATTTTACCTATCATACCTTTAAAATAATATTGTGTTGATATTACCCTAGCCATTGCACTAATACCTGGGTGTCCTAAACTTTCATGAGCCTTAATTATCAATTCTTGTTGTAAGGATGGTGGTACTACTATTCTATCTTTATTTTTTAATCGAATATAAGTGATATTGTCTTTATTGAAATATAATTTAGATGAAGGCTTAGCTAAGGATTCTTGTCCTTCTTTTAAATCTTGTATGGATAGGAAGCAAGAATATGGTAAGCGGGACAACATGTCAGCTTCATAATTTTCACATCCTTTATTATATTTGAATTCCAAATCATATTCTGATAATCTTAATGACCATCGAAATAGTCTACCATTTGTATGTTTGAAATTATTTAACCAAATTAGTGCTTGATGATCAGTGTGAACTATTACCCGCTGACCTGAAAGGTAGGGATGGTATCTCTTGCACGTTTCTATTATTGCTAATAATTCCAGTTCTGTAATGGTATATTTGGATTCTGCCCCCCTTAAGGCCCTACTATAAAACGCTATGGGTCTCATTGTGCCATCAGGATACTCCTGTTTGAGCACGCCTCCTAAACCTGCAGTACTAGCATCACAAAAGATATGCGTAGTTAATAACGGATTATAAATTTGGAGGATTGGTTTCGAAACTAATGCTTCTTTAAGAGCCTCAAAACTTTTTTGGCATTCGTCAGTCCATGTAAATTTTATATCTTTTTTCAAAAGATTATTTAAGGGAGCTCTTAATTTATTAAAATGATTTATAAACTTAGCATAATGTGTAACGCTTCCTAAAAATGATCTTAAGCACCTAACATTACGAGGAGGTGGCAATGATTTAATTATATCAACATTAATGCCCGAGGGAGACATTTGGTCTCCAAAAATTTCATAACCTAAATAATTTATCTTTTTCATAAAAAATAAACACTTTTCCTTCCTAAGTTGGATACCCTCTTTTTGTAGAATTTCAAATATTTCCTTAAGATGTTCCAAATGGGATTGCGTATCGTTTGAAAAAACCAATATATCATCAAAATAAGAAATTACATTTTTAAGGTCATATTTTTGTAATATTGAACTAAGTATCCTATTAAAGATGGCGGGAGCTGTACGTAGACCAAATGGTAGTCTACACCATTGATAGGAACCTTCTGTGGTGGTAAAACATGTCATGTATTGATCCTTTTCATGCAAGGAAACAGTCCAGTATGCACTTAAAATGTCAAGACATGAGAATACTCTCGACCCTTGAACCTTCTGGATGATATCTTCAATTAACGGAATTGGAAAACTGTCACCCATTAATTTTGAATTTAATTTTCTAAAGTCAATACATAGTCTAGTCTTATCACTTTCTCCTTTTTTACGGGCTAGGGTTACTGGTGAACTGTATGGTGATGAAGCAGGCTTAATTATGCCATATTTCAACAACTGACTAATTTGTTCTTTAATTGTTCCGTTATCCTTTAGATTATGTCTATAAGGTCTGAGACAAACAGGAGTCTTATCTCTGAGTGTTAGTCTCGGGGGATCTACCTTTAAAGGTCTAACATTATACTTATTTTCACCAAAAATATCATCATAGTCATTCATCAAAACATGGAAATTATTTCCCAGTCTGACGTCATTATGTATATAACTATCTTCTGAGTTTGGTAAAGGCAAAGGTCGGAAGTTTGGTTGATAAATAGGTCTCGATTTAAAACAAGAAGGAAAATATATGTTAGATTGATTTATAGTTTTACCTATGGCATGTACATTTTTTATACGATTACATTTCCCTGATAGTTTTAAACAATAATTATGTTTGTTGCAATATTTAGACCTAACAAGACTTAAATAATTTTTAGAATTATCATATTGTAAGGCATCAAGTTCTTCTTTAGAAAAAGTATAATCAAAATTAGATAAAACACCATCATTTTGCATAATAACATTTTTATCAAAATCAATCTTCAGTTTGAAATATTTTAGGTACTTTGTGGACATTATCAAAAAGTTCAAATTTAGATTATCAATAATATAAAACAAAATATTTTTAGTTATAATTCCAATTTTTATATTCAAACAAATCTGGCCTTTTATGTTAACATTATTAGATACAGTACTTATTTTATCGTAACTAGAAATATTTATGTTATTTGAAAAATTCTTGGCCAAAAAATGAGTAGGTAAGATATTAATCTCACTACCTGAATCAAACAATCATAAACATACCCAGGAACCATGAGTCTGCTGTCCCCACATCCGCTCTGATCCCCGGGCACCGTCAATATCCCACTTGGTCTTGATTACCGGGGTTCGACGCACTTTGTAGGCCGATGGATGAAGTCCCAGGATGGCCAGGTTCGTGGAGTTGGCCGGCGTTGACATCTCCATGCTGCGGCGTGATAGATCGCCACCGCGAGGCCATGTTGGGGCGATTTCCTCCAGCAAAGTTGTTCCTCCGTCCATTATTCCATCTTCCGTCCCTTTGTTGAGTTGTGTGCTCCAATGATTCGGCAATACGAAGCCAGTCCTCTAAGGAATGTGGCGAGGAAGCAATCAGAAACTTCTCGAGTGGGCCGGCACCAGATGTAAGAGATTCCAAGACTAAATCCTTTGGCATGTGTAGCTGTGTGCCAATTTTTATCTTTTCAAGATAATAACTACGAACTTATTGCATCTCTTGCTTAGTTAGTTGCCAAAACTTTTTATGTAGGCCGCGTTCAAACTCTGGGAAGAATGTCATCATCCTAGAATGTAAATCTTCCAATGTGTCAATTTCGTCACAAATTGTGGCATAAATCTCAAGAGCATTGCCCTTAAAGAGAGTAGGTATCATGAAAAGAGCATCTTCTTGTTTGATATTCCGGAGCTTGATCTGTTGGTTGAAAACCTTCAGCCATTGCGAGTATTTAAGCCCTTCTTCAGGGTTAAAGCTTGGTATCATATCTTTGGGATAATATTCCATATTCGAATTTTCTTTAAGATCAGTCTTATTAATAGATGAAGTAATTTTTGGGTTTGCCTTCCTCTTTCCCATGCCCTGAGATTAAATAAAATTTCCGCGAACAAGTTCGAATCCTGTCGACTACTTTGTCGTATTGTAATTTTTCCAAAGTTCAATGTGTGGAAATGACAATTAAGCAGTCGTTTGTGGCTGTCTCCACCTCAATAATCATCGTCTTTATTTTTTTTTCAAATCCTTTTTAAACAAAACAAAAATTTACATACACCATTTAATTAAATCTTTAGTAAAAAAAAAAATAAATAAAATAAAATTTACATTCTATCATTCAAAATGTATCATATATATATATATATATATGGAAGCAATGGTCGCCTCTCCCGTCAAAATTAACGTCGGAATCTGACGCCGGGAGAGGCGACCATTGCTTCCATGGAATAATTTCCTCCCGGCAAATTTTCCATCTATATATATATATATATTAGATAATAAAAAGGCATAGTTTGGATTGAATAAAATATTTATTTGTCAATATTTCGGTTGGCTGAACGCCACCTTTATCAAGTCATTACATTTTTGTTAAAACAAACTCAGCGCTGCATAGTGTTATAATATCACAGTTGAAATAATTTATATTATATATGATATTATAACACTATGCGGCGCTGCGTTTGTTTAAACGAAAAAATAATGCCTTGATAAAGGTTGGCGTTCATCAACAGAAATATTGGCAAATAAATATTTTATTCAAACCAATATATGCCTTTTTATTATCTAATGATTTAAGTATGGATTGCTCTATTTTCAAAACAAATATATGTAATATATATTCTGAAGGCATACTAATGCCTGTGTAAGGATTATAAAGATACGAAAGCTTACACTTTTTACGAATAAAGAATCGCATTGCTACTGTTTATATAGTTTTATTTCATAATTTATACTTTATAGCAATTTTCTCTTTTAAATAGATATTACATATATCATTGTTGGTGCTACCTAAAAATATATTTGCCATAGTTATTGACTTATATAAGATAGTAGAATGGTTGAAACACGCTCAGGAAAGTTACAGGACATGTCTGATCAGGAAATAAAGGTTGACATATTTACCAGATAAAAACCTGGTTAAAACATATATATACAAATCGATATAATTTCTATTTTAGATCACAAAATTCCTTTTTAAACCCGCTAGTATATTTATATCCAAGGCTAATTAAAAAAAAAAGCTATGAAATGTTAATAGACTCTCAGAGACTCAGAATTCCCAAAAGAGAAAAGCAAGAATAATTAGTTCCCTTCTAAATTATTGAGTTTGAAGTAAAAAAAGTTATAATCCCCTGGATTTTCTAGAAAGTTATCACACGTTTTAAATTAATATTTGAACAAAGTTTCATATTTTAATGGTGGAGATTAATTTAATATGACTAACCGGATTAACCTTTTGATGTATCTGGCATTGAGGTAATAGTAGTTTATTAGATAATGACAATGTTTACATTGGATTGGATAAATATTTATTTGTGTCAATTTATTTCGGTTGGCTGAACGCCAACTCATAACAACGTATATTTTGTGAAAAATAGTACAAAAGTAAATTTGTATTTGGATCAGGTGGATAAGATAAAATATTTTTTATTAAATTATTAATTATATTTATTTAGCCGAACGGTATATGGCTAAATTTAGGATAATTAAAAATCAACGATTAGTTGATATTTATTCCGATAGATGACGCAAACCATTGGCAATTTTAATTGCACGAGCAGGAAATGCCTTTTTTTTTTCTTAATAAAAACGTATGCTTTGTTCAAACAAACTCAGCGCTAAATAGCGTCATTACATTACAGTAAAATTATTTGTGTAAAATATACAAAAAGCAGGTAGAATTGATGCATTAAAATATTATTATGAAAATATTGTTTAATAAAATTAATAAAATAGTGATGCCTCAGGAGACAATATATTCTAGCGGTATATCTAAGAGTACCAACCGACAATTGAATCCCCGTCTGAGATTATTAACAGTGTAAAAGCCAAATTGGTATCAATACTGAAAATTATAATTCCTCAGTTGGAACAATGTGTGACCCTTCTGCCTTTTCGGCTTGTGCTCTATGTGCGAACAGCACTGGACAATAAAATAAACTATATCGTGTGTTAGACTGCTGCAACGATTGTGTTAAGTTGGCTCATAAATCAAGAAGAATTTTTACCTTTTAAAGCAATAAATTAATGTGTGCCACAACACCAATTTATGTTCTGCATTGATGAACAAGTTAATTGTTTTAATGCACTTAAAATAAACAAGGGCCTCTCTTTTGCTACACGATTGCCATTTTTTCGCTTTTTTTTGTAAATAATGTATACATAAAAAGAAAAGATGGAATCTCTCTGAATATAAAAATAATATGAACTATTGAATGTTATAGAAAAAAGAGATACAAAAATATATTATTATCAATTTATTTATAATTAATAAATTTCAGATGAAGGGTGTTGCATATTATGATCATTGAATAAACATATATATATAAATGTATAGGATATATATTTATATATATATAAGATTGAAGGGATTATTTGCCTTTTGTAGAACACAGAACATATAAGGATTATATTAATAAGTTTTACATATAAGCGTAATACAGATTCTTACAACATTCTTTTTTTAATATGAATATTCTACCTCAAGCACCACTTACTTGCATCAAAATAACATGCACATATTTTGAATCGCATTTTAATAAATAGCGATTTCGACAACATCGTATTAGATGTACTTTCAATTAAAACTATATGAGATTTAATAAGATTGTGTCGTATACCCAGATGCCATAGGGTTATTTGTCTGATAAGATTAGTACAAATGGACACGTTAGTTAGTTAAAAGATGCAGCTAAGTTAGGCTTTATTAGAGTGGTACAAATTATCAGGAATACAATTTAAGAGACTTGCCTCCAATCTTCACTGTCAAAAGGAGCCTTGGCGCCGTGGATGTCTCTCTTGCGAAGCGTCTTGCTCCAAACACAGTCTATTTCCGGCCCGAGAAGCATCAATTTGAAGGCTGATCGCTGCCAGTCGACATACTCGTTCAGATTTCCATTTCCTTCTGAAAAATTCGATCCATACAGTTCAGTTGTCAACCCGGATTGGCAGCCTCATACTCAGGGCATTCCGCGGTTAGGCGTTTTCTTGACAAGACTCCGGCTTTCCAACTCTCCTCACCAAACTGTGGTTTTTCTATCACATGTGTCCCCTTAACTCTTCCTGGCGCACACGCGTTCTCTAACGGTCATCTGCCAAACATGCCGAATCTTACTTTTTTGCGTCGTGGTAACGATAAAAAAAGTCGTTCTTCTCAGATCGATTACTGTTTATTAAAAATCAAATATTTCCACATGTCTGGGCGTTATCTTTCCTCTCTAGGGAATCTCTTGTCAAAACTCTCTATCCGCGCGATACTCATTGAATGAGCAACTTTAATTTAAACGGTTGGTTCTTGAACTCTATCTTCGTCAAAATATTTAATTCAAATAAATATTATTGATATCCGAGAAATGCTTAATTTATTTTTCTCACTTGAAGAATGCTCCATATTTATAGGTTGTAAAAATAAGCAAGAAAAGAATTCTTTGAGTAAAGGATAGGTTTGAGAAAATATCAAAACGACATGAGTGCAGTATGCCTAACATTCATTAAATAGAGATAATTTTTTTAAATGGTTTTTATATGCATTTTATTTGAATAAATATTAACGCGATCACTTATGTAAAAACAATCTATATATGTATTCTATTGTATATGTAATAATTTGTAATAATTTCTACATTTACTACCTCAAAGAGTTCCCTTGAACACAGACTGATAAGAAAATCTCTATTATTATTAAATTCAAAATTTTCTACCTGTGTTTATCGATTAACTCCAAAACTATTGCGGCACAAATATCACCTATTTCCCATGTAATCCTTTTGACTCTCGACAAGGTTTAAAAGCAAATTTAGATAAAACTTGTCATTGTAAATTTATTTTTTAAAATATCAAGTAAAATATTAATATCATTTAATAGGCAATCCCTTAATATTATGTTCAAATCACTAAGCTTGAGGGATAAGTCTCTTTCAAATACATTTATTTCAAGCTTTCGGGCACAACCGCCCTTAGACAGGAAAAATTATAAAACGAAAATTAAAATTATACCGCCAATGTTTCTTTTAAAAATCGAAATTTATTTTCAAATTTCTCTTTGAAAATAAATTTCGATTTTTAAAAGAAACATTGGCGGTATAATTTTAATTTTCGTTTTACAATCATCAGCCGCGTTATATTGTATTTTAAAAGGAAAAATTATATTAGCTACTAAAGTTTTCGGATCTAATCTATATATATATTTGTGAGACGCCCGTGTCTCAAGTGTAATGCGAGGCTTGCCGCGGGAGGGGATGAGATCTAGATCTCATACACGGGCGTCTCACAAATGTACGATATATAGATTAGATCCGAAAACTTTAGTAGCTAATATAATTTTTCCTGTCTAAGGGCGGTTGTGCCCGAAAGCTTGAAATAAATGTATTTGAAAGAGACTTATCCCTCAAGCTTAGTGATTTGAACAAAATATTAATATCATTGTTTAAAATTACATCCAAATTATTTCTAAAAAGGTATAGAAATCACAACATAGTGCCAAAGATATAAAAAGGAACCACCTTTTTGATGATATCTTAAAATGTGAACTCTCTATATCTCTACAGAAATTAAAAAAAAAAGAAATATATTAATAGTTGAAATTTCATTAATGATATTAAAAGGACTGGTATTGTGTTTGCACAAAACAATATTAGATAGAAAATAGAGAAACAAATGACGTAATCGAAACTCTTTGTCCCTAGTTAGATAAGATAGAGAAACAAAAAATAATTATTGATACCTAGTATTTTATAACAGATTATGTTTATATAAAATTAGATTTCTCAATCTGAGATCAATGGTTTTATAAGTTTTATAAGTGCAGTTCTACACAAAATATGCATTTATAACTTCAATTATTTGACCAGTTATAAATCACATATAGAGAGGTATTGGTTTCTGTATAATACACTGTATAAAATGTCTAGAAAGGGGCAAGAGATCTCGGGCGATGATGAATCTAAATATATGTATACGTGACTGGCTCGATTGACAGTCTGCCGTCCCGTTAGTTTTTCAATAAAATACAATAGATGGTGTTGCTTTTCCGGTAACAGAATTGACCTTCAACGCTTCAACTAGAGGTTAGTTTTTAGGAAATACACGCGAAGTGATATATCAAAATATAAATGTTCATTAAAGGTGTCAATTAGCAGAAGAGCTTATCTTGAATACTACGGTGTTAATATTGATGATCAAGATAAAAATCCGGGCACCGCCTCAGGTATGTAAACTCGCGCAGAATATTTACGACAGTGGACTATCAGAAGAAGAAGAATTCTAAAATTTTACAAACCGATTGTTCGGAGAGGGAACCGATAAAACACTTCGATGACTGTTATTTTTGTCTAGTAAATGTTACCGAAATTAATCGGAACAACCGTAGCAAGTGGACTTATCCTGTTTTAGTCTCTACAAGACGCCCAGTTCCTCACTTAGAGGAAGTGTCGATCTCAATGTTTCACCAGCTATTAGATTTCTGTGAATATAAATGGCGCGGGTAGTGCGCAGAGGGAGGGATGGAGAGCTGGCAATGTCACCAACGCGCAACCCCGCCCACCGTGATTCGACCAAGATATCTGGAGGCCGAAGGAACCTGCATTCCCAGATGACATGGAGCTCCTGGAGCTGATGTGGCGGCAGCACTCGGGGGTTCAGCTCCAATATCTCCGAGATAGCCTCCCAGAGCCGGAGGAGCCTGCGGCGCCGAGGCGGAAGCCAAGTCCCAGATGTCGGAGGAGACAGCCACGTCCCACTCACAGCGAGCCAAGAGTAGGCGTTGAGGCTTCCGCGCAGCGCGGCTTGCACGCCATTCAAGCACGCCAGGCGAAGCTGTGTCCATATGTCCAGGAGTCCGAGGCCGTCCACGGAGACTGGCCTTGCAAGGACGCCGACGGGCAGCCAGGCAGTACACTGAGGTCCCCAGACAAAGCGCATCAGTCGGGCTTGCAGTTTGGCGATGGTGGAGTCTGTGGGCAGGTAGCCGTGTAGATGGTGCACCACGGCGGATAACACCAGCGAGTTGGGGGCTCTGGCTCGACCGACTAGGGAGAGGCTGTGGGTGAAGGGGACCCACCTCATTATAGCACCCTCGATCAGTGCGAGGAGATGTTGTTCCTGGGCGAAGGATGACATTGCAGATGTTACATTGCAGCCCAGTACCCGAAGCTGCTCCGATGTCCAAGAGATGCCAAGCTGCGCGTCGGTACGGGCTCGCCAGGCGCCGCACCATAGGCCTCTGCTCTTCGCGAAGTTGACGTCTATTCCGGAGGCGCGCCGGAAGGTCTCTAAGATGTTTCTCACCACGTCGAAGAGCTCGTCGCGCCTGATGAGCAGCACGATGTCGTCGGCGTAGGCGAGGACGTTTCTGAGGCCAAGCGCTCGCTCAAGGCGCACCAAGAGAAGGCCGGCGGCGAGGCTGAACAAAGCGGCGCTGACGGCGCAGCCCTGCCTCACCCCGTTCAGCAGATGGAAGGGCCTTGTGTGAAGGCCTCCGGCCTGTAACGCCGCATCCGACCCGGTATACAGGAGGAGGAACCACTCGATGAAGGCTGGTGGCAGCCTCAAGGAGACTATCAGGGACACTATAAAACTTCGGTCCAGGGTGTCGAAGGCCGACTCTAGGTCCGTCGAGATTACAGCCAGCTCCGACCCATTCCTCGTAGCCATGTGGATCTCGTCGGCTATTATCGCCACGTTCCACCTGGGAGACCTCCCCGCGACTGCGTATGTCTGGCACCTAGGCGCCAGGACGAGGAGATGGGGACGCACACGCTGGAGGAGGATGTTGCCCAGGACGCGGTAGTGTGTCATGAGGAGCGAAATCGGCCTGTAGGCGCTGAGCCCAGGGCCGCCGTTGGATTTGGGGACGAGGTAGATGGTGCTGCGCCAGATCGATGAAGGCAAAGAGTTTGGAGGCCTCGAAGACGCGCCTGAGAGCATCGACGAAGAAGTCTTCGTATGCGATCAGAAACTCGTAGGGCAAGTCGTCTCACCCAGGAGCCCTTCCGAGCGGTAGTCGGCAGATGGCCGCCGAGATCTCTGCGCCGGTGATAACAGGGCGGATCAGTGGATCATCCTCTTCCAGGGTGAGGGGGGTGGTCGTCCCCCGGATGAACTCAGCGGCGGCGATAGGGTCGCTGGATTCACGGGCAAGCGCCGCTGGTAGATGGAGTATGCTCGTCGTCGCATCTCCCCGCCCTCGATGATGCTGCCATCCTCATCCCGGATGTTCGTGCAGGCGGGCTTTCGGACAGGGAGCGAACGCACAAGGTCGGGCAGCGATGGGTAATCGGCGGGTGACGATGCTGCCTCCAGCCTGGCCTGCAGAAATAGCCCGGCGCGCGAGATGTGGTCGTCGTCGGTGACGCTTGAGACATGGAGTGATCCCACCTCCGCCAGGAGTTCGGCCTTGATCTTCGACCATCTTGTCCATAAAGCTTCGCTGGACATGTCCCAATAGATTCAGCTGTTCTCTCTATTGTTGCCAGCAGATATTCATCCACCAGCACTGAGCGAAGCATAGCGGCCACGCAGGGCTGGCGAGGGAGAGGCGAACCCAGCTGGACGAGGACAGCTCGATGGTCAGAGGGTCTGTAATAGATGGTTTTGCACAGTGTCACTCTCTCCAGGAGTCTCGATGGCAGGATAATTCTGTCTAAGCGAGCGGTGTCAACTCGACGCCTGCAGCTGGCCACTCTGGTTGGAAGGTGTGCAGCGCCAAAGAGGGTGGCTACATCAACGAGGGCTGTCTGTTCCATAAGCTCCGTGAGGGCTTCTACCGAGCCGGATGCCGTGTCGCTCGTGCTCTGGTCGTCGATGTTGAGGTCGCCCACCACCCAGGCGTCCTCCTGGATCGCGGCTGCCGTTGTGGACTCCAGCTGCTCAAGCCGCTCACGAGGAGTGTGTGATAGGTGGCAGTTGGTCACGAGCACTTCCCTGCCGCGGACCTCGATGGAGACGATGGGGATGTTGCCCGGCCACAGGACATGCTGCCACAGGACAACGACCCCTGGGGCGAAGAGGCAGGCGAGACCCGAATCTCTGAGGGATGCGGGGGCACGATGACGGCGCTGTAGCCCAGACACAGATGTTGAATGGCGTTCAGCGACGAGGCGTTGGTCTCCTGGATGAAGGCGACGTCTACGCGATGTTGACGCAGGAAGTGGCAGAGCTCAATGCCCGCGGGCGTTGATGGATGCCAGACGGAAGCTCATTGGGCGCTCTTCGTCTGGGCACGAACGGCCATGAGACACTTGTAGATGGCGGAGTGGGAGTTGGGCAGAGATTCCACTAGCATTCCGGCGACCCTGGTGAGCGCGGTCTTAAGCTCATCCCCCATCTTCTTCTGTAGGCTCTTTAGACCGGGGACGGTGGCTAGCGCCTCCAAGATCTCGCTTCTTTCTAGCCCTTCGAACTCAGGCTGGTCCAATATGTCGTTGGGAACTCGCTCAAGGAGATCGTTGAGCTGCTTCCGGGTCTTTGAGGGGGTCCCTGAGGGAGACGACACTAGGGGTCCTCCTTTTTCATCTCGTATGGTGATGTAGAGACCTTTGGGTTCTCCAAAGCCATGTTAGGAATGTCCCGCGAAGATGTTTTGGACTTCTTAACGCCACTGGATAGCCTTGGTCGAGAAGGGGATGGGTCCACAGCGGCGGTAGTTTGGGTCTGTGCAGCAGGTGGGGGAGATGCAGCTGGAGTTGGTGCTGTAGTCGATGGTGGACCTGCGGCTGTCGTTGGTGAGAGAGCCGTCATGGTATTCGAGGAGGGGGGCTACCTTCTTCCGGCATTCTTTGGGCCAGGAGGGGAATCCCCTGGTAGAAGTAGGCTAGCCTCTTGCACGCCAGTCTTCCGGGGGCAGTTGGAGCGTTTGTGCCCTTGCCCTTGGCATAGAGAGCATCTGATGCAGTAAGTCACGTGAACGTGGCTGGTCACCCCCTTGAATTTGATTTCGAGACGGGCTGGGATGTGAGAGAGCTTCACGCCATCTCGAAGGGTGATGAAGGCCTCGCGACGTGCGTCGGCCCAGTATGCAATGCCCAGCTCGAGCATTATCTGGACGATGGAGGTTATTTGTCCGTAGGGTCGCAGGGCTGCCACGAGGTCCCCGTTTTCGACGAAGAAGGGAACGTTGCCGAACACGATCCGCTCCGCCCGTTTCTTCAGTGGTGTTGCTAGCAGGATGGCGTCCTCTATCTCCAGCTCGTCCTCTACGAGCTTGTCGTCTTGCTGGACATTGGAGAGGCTAACCAGAATTTGCCCCTCCATCTTCGTCAGCTGGTAGACGGTGCCCTTGCTCAGCTTAGCTTCCAGCGCCCGGAAGTACTGCTCCTGGGTGAAGTCTGGGCAGAACTACAGGTAGACGCACTGGTCCGCCTGCCCTGATGCCGACCTGGCTCGGAAGGTCGCCTGCTTCTGCCTGGTGGTCTGGCATTTGTGCACCCTGCTGGGTCTTGGCGTGGCTCGTGGCCTGGTGTTGTTGGAAGGGATCCTCGGTGCCTGGACACATCCCTTTTTGGTCTCCGAGTTGGCGTGGTCAGGGTCATGTGGCCTTTTCTTTGAGCCTCCCGCTGTGGTGAAGATTCCATCTTCGCCATCGGGAAGTTGGTCGTTCAGTTCCGGGCAATCAGCCCAATTACGGCGAGAATTTGCATGTCCGCCGTCCGCCGCCGGCTCGGAATAAGCATCTTTAGGATTGTTTGAATCAGAATGGCTTCCAGCCATTTCTGAATCTTTTGGCGATATTTCGGCGGAGACTTGGGGTTTTCTGTGAGGTTCGTATGGGCTTGCAGCCCATTCTCTTGGCTTTCAGCCAATACCCCAAAGGGGTTAGTAATCTCCATGGCCTCCTTCTCAGACTCAACAAAACGCGGAGCACGCGCACCGCGTGGCCGCACGGCCGAGAGAGAGAGATTGTTCAAAATATGGTGTGTGTTGAATATTTATTCATTTATAAATTATTTCGAAACCAATAATTTCTAGCTCTACCAAGGACCGGCGTTACCTAGTTAATAAGTTAATGTTTACTCACCGATAACCCTTATTAATTCCTAGGTCTATATTCCATATGGTGAATGTGTAAGAATACTCCCCATTGGCTTCAATATACACTGGTCCGCAAAATTAGAGGAGCAACATCTTTTTTTCCATTATCTCAAATTTTATTGAACATTTATTAATGAAATTTTATACACAAATTTATTATTTCATTACTGTTTAGAATACCCAAAATCAAAGAATTCTAACACGTATTTTATGCAAATTACCGGTCAAGCAATGATCTTCTTGCAGTCAGTGCATAAATATCTTGGATATTGTTGTTAATATGGGGTGTAATCGCCTTTAACTGATAGACAGGCTCTACATCGGTGACCCATACTAAGAATTAGGGAGTTTATCAGCACCTGTGGAATCAACGCCCACTCTTGTGTTAAGGCTGTTTCTAGCTCATGAGTGTTTCTAGGAGGGGGTTGGAGGGATGAGATCCGCCGTCCTAGGTTGTCCCATACATGCTCAATGGGATTTAGGTCTGGGGATCGAGCTGGCCAATTCATCCAAGCAATTGCATGGTTTTGGAGGAAAGTGTCGACCACACCAGCCCTATGTGGACGGGCATTATCATCCATTAGAAGAAAGTTTTCTCCCATTTCCAATGCTTGAGGCATCACATATACTGCCAAGATCTCGTCCCGATACCTCTGTCCAGTCAGGGTTCCTTGCCGAAAAATATGGAGTGCTGTGCGACCGCCCAAGAAGATTCCAGCCCAGACCATAAAACCTTGGCTTCTGTAGGGATCGCTTTCAACCATATTCCGGGGATTATTTCTGGTTCCTACCTCTCTCCAGACAGAGACACGACGAGAATCGCTGTTTAGAGACAATCTGGACTGATCAGTGAACATTACACGCCTCCATTCATCTGGATTCCAGGCGACATGTTGTCTGCACCAAGGTTTCCTTGCTCTCTTTTGAGGTGGTGTCAATGGCACACAAATTATAGGTCGTCGAACATAGAGGCCCTTCTTGTGAAGCCTTCTGCGTATTGTATCAGTTGATACTAAGACTCCTGTAGCTGCATTGAGGTCACTTCGCAGTTGCGATGCTGTCATTCTTTTATTGCGACGCACAAGGAGACTCAAATAACGGTCTTGATTTAATGTTGTGACCCTTGGCCGTTTTTGTTCGGGTGTTCTGGCAACATCAGCTGTCGTTTGAAATTTTTTACAAAGCCTTGAGACAACGTTTCTTGTCACTCCAAGCCATCTTGCTACTTCTGCCTGTGATTGGCTTGCTTCCATCCTTCTAATAGCTTGCCATTTTTTTCTTGTGATAAATGTTGCCTATAAGCCATGAAAACCTTAAAAAACAAAAAGGTTCAATAAAAATCTAGTGTAGCGTAAAATTAGGACGCTTTGAGAAAGACTCAGGCACGTGCTGGAGGCGGAGTCAACGTAGACGGTGGTATTTTGCATATTGGGAACAACTTTATTTGTTTTTCTGTTTTACATACTCTCTTAATTCATGGAAGCTTCTGAATTTACCAAAACCTGATATATATCCCTTAATATAACTTTTATTTTTCTTAAACATGTGTTGTTCCTTTAATTTTGCGGACCAGTGTATATTAAGCGCCAAGGCAACCAATCTCTAACGACAATAAGATATCTGAAAAAATAGTGCCGCCGTTAACTTGGATCATGGACTACAACAGCGTTTCTCAACTTTTTTTTTTCTTTTGCCTCTCGGACCGGTAAAATTAGTGAAGAAATTTCGCTGACACTAGTAGTATTTTTACAAAAACACTTTAATATGTATTAAAGAACTACATATGTCGAAAATTATTATTTTTATCTAAATTAAAAATTGAGTCATTAGCGTGAAACATGGTATATAAGCCTTTATTAAGATTTTTTTCTTAACTCAGGCAGGTAAAATCTTGCCGAGGACTGGTTCAAATTTTGCATGGACATGTACTGGTCCAACGAACCAAGAATCACCAAACTACACTGTACCAACCTCTTAATTTGATAAATCGATTTCTCCAAAAACTTACAGCCCCCACACACTTACTGCTCTTTAACCTAATTATTAATTTTCTTTTTAGAGAATTACGCTAGTCATTATCAATTTATTTCTGGGATGTTCTCGTACTATTCACCACACACTACAATGTTTATCAGAATACTGTGTGTGTGAACGATTACATAAATATTTAGAATTTTTTTTTAATTGAAGGTGAACTTGAATATTTATTGCTTGCTAGAATTTTTCCAAGCAAACTTATTAGAAGAATGTGTAAATTTACTTTGAAAAGGAACATGTAAATTTTCCAACTCAATGTTTCGGGCTCTAGCATATTTGAAATTTAAAATATTTTGACCACATATCTATGGAATATTTCTTACTCAGTTCAGTATTTTTTTATACAGATATCATTTACCGTCCTGAATATAAAGTTATCAAATTGTTAATATTATATTTACATTTCCAAGTACCAATTATCGTCAATCAGAAATATACATTTAATTATCTGATTTGATATAGAAGTATTTTATTTTGTAATTATATATATATATTTCATAATTTTATTTCTCTT
Organism: Cordylochernes scorpioides; assembly: GCA_030710605.1. Taxonomy (NCBI): domain Eukaryota; kingdom Metazoa; phylum Arthropoda; class Arachnida; order Pseudoscorpiones; family Chernetidae; genus Cordylochernes; species Cordylochernes scorpioides. Next base: position 53,612,974 of record CP092878.1, read on the forward strand.
TAGAGAGATAAATGAGTATTTAGAATGAAAATGATTAACCCTAGGTATTGAATAATACAAAAAAGGGTTAATAGATGGCGCTTGAAGACAAGCCATTCGCAACTTAGTACTTTTTTGTTCTTGGTTACTAAAAATTCAAATTCTTTCTATTTCCTTCTCTCTTTCTATTCGTCTAAGTTAATTTTTATAGAATATTATGTATAATTTAATGTATTTGCATTTTCATCTATGAATTTCAGTATAAATATGGTCTCGTGATATATCTTTTAATCGACGTTCATAACTCCTGTACTCATATATTAATGTATTACATTTAATTAAAAAGGCATATATTGGATCAAAATATAATTTATATTATTATTATTATATATTATTATTAGATTATTCATAGGCCAGATAAAGTTTTAGAATTTTTTCGAAACGTTGATAAAATAAAACTTTATCTGGTCGAAGTGTCTATTATTTTAGAAATTTCACATTTTGTCTAAATACAAGGTTGTCCCAAAAGTTCGTAAACACTTGAAAAAAATTGAATTTGGATTATATATAATATATATATATATATATATAAATTAATAAAAAGGCATATATTGGATCAAAATACCATTTATTTTACCAATATTTCAGTTGGCTGAACGCCAACCTTTATCAAGGTATTATAACATTTTAATGTGTGTCAACAGTTGTTGACTTTCAGTTGGCTGAAATATTGGTAAAATAAATTATATTTATATATATGCCTTTTTAATTAAATATATATTTATTGATTGCCCTATTATCATAATGTATTATATGTTTCAATATAAATATGAGTGAATGATATGTCAACTGAATGTTTGTTACTATTGCATTTCCGTACGCACACACAAACATTTACTGAATTAATTATCACTAGTTTTAACATGGAGGGATTATTTACCATTTACACTATTTGAAGCCTCTTAGAATTAACTTACTAGCGAACTAATTTGCATGTTTTGGAGTCAGAAAATGTCAATTATTATAATATATTAATATATTTTTATCATTCCGATTATATATGATGCAAATTATAATAATCTAGGCGTAATATATAATAATTGTGTTAATCCAATATTTGTTGGGCAAGCATTCTATCCAGCGATAATAAACCCAAGCTTGAGACTTCTTTGTCCACATAAAGATTATAAATAGTTGAAATTGTTTTGTAGGTTAATAGATTCAATGCTATATTGACAATAAAAATATATTCAGTATCATCCGTTCGGCTTATTTATTTTTCTTGGGTGAATTATGTAAATGCTAAATAAATTGTGATGAGAGCTAACGGTATATGACCATATATTGAAATGTAAATATTTGAACAATAATTTTATTTGCAACCTTCATTGCATATTGTAACCTTGTTGTTCCTGTGAAGATCTGTTCAAGTGTATGAATATGTAAATAAGGAACTATTTCTTATTTATTTATAATAAAATATATTTTCTATTATCTATATTAAACGAATGATAATTGTGGTGGATAGTAGTTAGCGACTGCTTTTACTGTAATTGATTCACATGTATGGACATGTAAAAATCATTTCGTTTTTTTTATTGCACTTACAAGTGTGACATAGTTCCGTTTGTTTATTGGCACTCACTGGTGGGGTTGAATTTCATCTAAAATCGAGGGCCATTGAGGGAATATTTCTTCAGAATAAAGTGACCAATTCGGGATTCGATCCTGAGTCGTGACTGACAAAAATCGAGGCTTTATACCACTATACCCCCATATTAAAATTATTAAGGATTCCATAGCTTATAAAAATATGTAATTAAATTAATTTTGACATTTCCTGATGTTGCTGTCCAGGTACCAAGGTTCCCATCATCTTGGTGGGCAACAAGAACGACTTGGAGGCCTCGCGACAAGTGTCTGCAGAAACTGCGAGGAAAGCAGCCACGGACAAGATGCAGAACTGCAACTACATAGAGACCAGCGCCAAATACAATGTCAACGTAAACGAACTTTTCCTAGAGCTTCTGAAGCAGGCCCAGGCTCTGGAGAAACCTCCAGACACCAAGTGCAAGGATTCCCCATCCAAGAGGCTCAGCAGAAGGCTGTCCTCTTTCACTTCCCTCACAATCAGGCGCAAGTCTTCAGCAAGCAAGCTCAATCATCCTGACCAATCTACAACAACCCCAACCAGCGCCAATGCAGCCGAGAATAAATGCAGTCTTCTGTAAGAAGGAGTTTCCTCAATATGTTATCATAGAATAGAGAAAACAAATCAATTATATTCATATCATTCCCATGTGCAACACGTGTATTCTTTATTCCTAAATGTATATTTATATATATTAAAACACATTTTATTGAGTAGATATTAATAATGCACAACCTATATTTCTCTGTGATCTCAAATATCCTTCATGTCCTGATGTTGGTTAGTCGTTTAGTGAATAGTCCGTTGTTAGCTTCTGAATATTTTGGCTTCATTTTACTCATTCCCCATAGCCTTACAACTGCTCTTTGAGCAGCGCCTTCTTTTACGAACACCTAAACATTCTATATTCTCTAAATATATTATCCAATAAATCTTAAATTTTATATGAAAGCATCTATAGTTTTAAATTTATTAATACATCGGGAATATGCGGTGCCTAAAACGTTAGGGTATATATTATTGGAAAATATAAAATTATATTGATTACCTCGAAAAATTAGCTTAATATAAAATTATTGTACAGAATTACAATATTAATATAGAATATTGGTCTTTTGAATTATTTCTATTACAATAAATATATTATTAAAATATTAATTCGTACCAACATTCTTTTTGAACCAATTTCAACCAAATTTCCATCTCTAATAGTTTCATGAATATATTAATAAGATGTTTTAAAGTCCAACGATTATAAATTTAATTAGAAAATATAAAAATGTATATATTTAGTATATATAATATTATTATATATTGAAAGAGAGTGAATTTGAATATAAATTTGCAGAATCAATATGTTTATATCTCTTTGATTGAATAAAATATCAAATCAAACTATTAAATATAAATGAAAAAAAGATACTACTGCCCTCTTCTTACCCTTCATATGTATTCATATGTCGATTTATATTTCCACAAGATTTAATAAACATATATTATAGATTATTTTATTCATCGTTTTTAATATTTTTAATACTACAAATTTATGATAGGAAATTATACAGTATTTTTAACAGATATATATTTATTAGTAATTATATTTTATTGCCATCTATCGTTAAAATTTTACACAAATAAATTTACTGGCAATGCGTTTCTTTTAAATATCATCAAATATTATCTCTACAGATCTTACTGCAATGATGTGAGTTATTGAATGAGAATGATATATATTTATCTCAACATTGCTTCTTCAATGATCCTTTTTATCATTCTGCTACCACATATATTCATTTATTATATTCGTTTGTTTAATATCAATGGTCTACACACATAGACATTTAGAGAGAAATGTAATTATTTCATATTCATGGGGTGCATATCGTCAACGACGCTGTATACATATGTATATATAGGTTTTTAAATTTTAATTACACAATTTTAATTTATATTTAGACATTTTTAATTTTAATTTAGACATTTTTCATTTTAATTTCGATATATTTAAATTTAATTTAGACACATGGGCTTTTCAATAAATAGTCCATGTGTCTAAATTAAAATGAAATTTGTCTAAATTAAAATGAAAAATGTCTAAATTGAAATGAAAGATGTCTAAATTAAAATTGAAAGTGTCTAAATAAAAATGAAAGTGTCTAAATCAATATGAAATATGTCTAAATATAAATCAAAATTGTCTAATTAAAAGTTAAAAACCTATATATGCAACCTTCTCCTATTTTTAAATACTATCAGGAATTTCAATTCGTGAAATTAATGTATTTAAATATGCGCTCATATATCAGGATGATCTATTTCAACAAATACATGCACTTTGTTCATAATAAAATTATGAAAAACTTTTAAATTTACAAAAATATTTTTTCCACAATGAGTTTCTTTTTATTTTAAAAGCTAGCTTTCAAGCGATTATCGCTTAAGAGCTAGCATTTTAAAATAATAAAAAAATCATTGTGGAAAAATATTTTTGTTGTTGCCTGCAATTTATGTTATAAAATATGACTTTTTAAGACATAAAGTATTCTGATTCTTTTCAAGAAGATCTTAATACATGATTTTCTATATAACTGTGGACACAATCAGTTAAAATATTAAATACCTAATGGTCAAGACATATATTAAAGAGATAATCCTTGTCTATTTCACATAATTTTATTTCTCTCTCTTATTATCAATAATTTATATAAATAACAAGGATTAAAATGTCCTTCAAGAGTATTTTATATCATATGTATATGTACATGTATAGAATATATTCCATAATTATGTGAAAGGTAATATCAGTATTATAGTAAATTAATTAACAATATAAATATATACATTTTACATAAAGTTCTTATAGATTTTACTATTTTATATGAAAATAGTATATATGACGATTCATATCAATAAAAATATATTCTCTCACACATTCAAGTTTAGCCTTTTCATAATTTAATACAATGAAATTTAATACCTGATCGAATATTCATCAATTTCGGAACAAATATAAATATATTTAAAATGTATGTTTTATATTTTATGATGTGTGGAAAAGCTGAGGGTCAATCAAAAGAAAAATGTTATAGGTTAATTATATTCTTGAAAAAATATATTCGTCTGTAGAGAAAATGTTCTGCTTCAAATATATTTTACCAAATTGATCAATGAATAATTTTATTGAAACAAATAATAGGAATTTCGAAATTTAATATGAATATAATATTATCATATTTGAAACCATATAAAATCAACAAAACAAATATGAATATTTTTTCTCTCCCTTATAGAATTTAAATGCATTTTATTGAAAAGGTTGTTTTTCTTCTTTTATGAATATAAATATAAAGTAGCATAACACCTCTTAAGCCATATTTTTGTAAAATATTGACATCTTTTTAAAACATATTAATAATAGCGAGAGAAGTTATTTCTAATATTTAATTAGATATAAAAATATTTTATTTATAGCGCTCTAATTAAAATTAAATTCATTTCGTTAGCAAACAAAATTTAATTAATATTTATACCTTAATTTTCCGCAATTCCGCAATTTTAAGACAATATTTCACACTTCAATGACAACATTCTTAACGTTAAAAATAACATATTTACCTTAAAATTAGTAATAAAACAGGGTGGTCCATAAGTCCAAAAAACATTTATTTTTTATTAAAAATTAAAAGGCAAACTAGAGTAAAAAACTATAACTATTTTATTCTAATTTGCCCTTGAATATTTAATAAAAAATAAAAGGATTCGCGACTTATAGGCCATCCTGTTTTTGGGCAAAATGTTTCTTATGATAAACATTATCAAATTATATATCTCTACAGACCTTACTGCGATGATAAAATTATTAGGTCAGAGGTCTCGACTCGTCAGTGATTAACATTCTCAGCAGTGTCATCAAATTAATCTCCAGACAGCTCTACTTTTGTATTGTGTTGTTTCTATACATACTTTGCCTTTACTAAGGAAGGAATCTTATGTGTATTTAGCGAACGCGCGTGGACATATGCTTATAGGTTTGTAGAAATGCATATATATAATTACAAAATAAATACTTGTTCTCTCGAATATATTCTCAATTTAAGGCTAATATTGGCAAATTATAAATATTTATTGAGAAAATGGGTTAGCCGAATTTTTAAAACATACCTAAACAGAGGTTTAGTTGATATTAGTTCCACTAGATGGCGCTCTGCCATCTAAAATGCTCATGTTGAAAGGTCAGAATATGCCTTTTTATTTTCAATATTTTTATAATTGCAAAGCTTATTTTGTGGATCATTCTGAAATAAGACATTGCATTTTTCTTTTAAAATCGAATATTTCGAGACGCTGTTCGCTTTTATATTT
>CP092878.1:53619065-53689064 GCA_030710605.1 Cordylochernes scorpioides
AAGCATATTAATATATTAATATTTCTTAAATATATGATCATATTTGAATCTTTTAAACTTTTATAGATTAGAATTTAGTTTAGATTATAATTTTTCTGAATGATTAAACTAAGTTAAAATTTAAGAAAATAGCACAAAGGTGAAATCGTACTGGTATCAGGATGATAAATTAAGAGAAAGGCATCTCCTGCTCGTACAACTAAAAGTTGCTGATAGCTTTCACCATCTCTCAGAATACATATCAACTAATCGTTGATTTAGTTTGCACCAGGCTGATGAGGGTCAATAGCCTGAAACGCGTACGTGATTAGATTATCTGTTTATATATGGAAAATATTTGGTATATTGGCACATATATTTGAAAAATTATAAAATAATTAAAAATCAATGAATAGTTGATATTTATTCCGAATTCACAATTAAATATTCACAAAAGCAGTAACCAAAAATGAATAAATAAAATACGAAAATATAAATCCAATATAAAAATGTATATACAATTATTTTATAAGATATTTATTAGATTTGGGAAATTTTACTTTCTCAAATGAATAATAATATTTCTAAGAAATATATTTGAAATTAAATAGCTAAAATATAAATTTATAATGTGATATTCATAGGGAATATAGTTCTCTGATAAACAATATAAAATTTTATAATATGCATAATATTTTGACAAATATATGAAAGAATTTATAAGCGTTAGTAAAAAATATATAGATAATGTATTTTATAAAATAAATTCAATTCTAGACAATAGAAGTTTTAAATATCAAAAAGCTCATTATGTATGAAAATATTCAAAATGTGCAAAAGTTTAATTTTCAGCCAAATATATATATTTATGATTTTTTAAATATAAACCAAAGGTAAATTTCTTAATTTACATTCAAAAATTCTTCTACATGATCATAATGTTTAATTCAAAATCACATAATTCATAAATATATGCATGGTTAGTACTGTAAATATAAAAATATTTTGAAATATAGCTTTATTACATTTAATTAAGGATATTTTAGTATCCATCAATAACTATTTTTATTTAAATAAGTGCGTTTTTGATTATAATAAGGACATTTTTTGCTTTACAGGATTCCCATAAATTGAAATCGGCGCCACCAAATATAATATTGAACTTCCAGCGCCCTATTGTAAACATAACAAAATATAGCTAGATATAAAGGAAAATCTTCGTATTTGGCAACATCTTTTGTACTCTACAAGAACCTGGGTTAAATTAATCTATATATCGCATAAAAATCATCGTAAATTAAATATTTAAAAATGTCATTGAGTAAATAAGCAAATAATATGCTAAATATGAATTTCAATTTGAATCAAAATTTGTATAATTTGTGTAATTAACATCTTAAATTTTTATACAAATATTAAACTTAAATGTCGCTGATAAACATCAAAATCTGTTATTAATTCTTAACAACCTTCTTTATATTAAGCCCCCTTTAAAATGTTAATATTATACCTTGAATTATGTAGATATTAAACTTTAAAAGTTATGAAACTGTAAAGCCTTTATAAAAATAAAAATGTCTCATTAAAATCAACATTGTTCTTAATGCATCTAATAGAATCAAAAATGTTTGCATATTGAATTAAAACATGTCCTTTATATAATAAAATATGTAATAGTGGACGAAACTTTATTAAAGATTCTTAAATCAGGATCCAGTTATAATTGGTATAATTCTAAAATTTGAGAAAATGAAGAGGCTATTGATATAAGCGAGGTCACCTTTTAGGTATTATTCAATGAATTTAACTAACCAGATCGGGATTATATCCTAACACATCCTTTCTATCACACATAGAACACATCTCACATACAAGCATTAAACTGAATTTGACGCTAAAATTTGCGCTAAATTAACGGTATGTTTTTATAACCCTCACCCTTAATTTAAGAATTTGAACGAATGAAATATATATATTAGCATATCCTTTTGTGTATTAACAATAATAACGTCTATATTTTACTTTTCTACGAATCTTTCAATGTGACAAAAAGGAGAGGCACATATTTTGTATATATAGGCTTGCTATTACCCTAGATTTTTCAATATCAGACGATCATTTTTATTGTCGATAATATATATCTTTTTTTTTTTTTGTAATTCTATTCTTATAAACCAGCGCTAAAATTGTTGCTTTTTAATTATTTTTCAATGTTATTCAAATTATTTATTCATTATAATTGTCTCCTTCAGAATTAATGCAAAATATTATACAAGTTATACTTGTAGATATTGAAATGAAGTTGAATGAAATTTCAATATGAATTATTGATTTGGGTAAAAATGCAACGTCAAATTGGTGCTAAATTTTAAATTTCCCATTCAAAACTATGAAATATTTCGTTATGTTAGATATAAAAAAATTGTTATTATTGACATTGTCAACTCCTTCCAAAATTTGAAATATAAGTTGAATATTTGTTTTAGAATTCACTCACACACATTTTAAACTTTAAGTATTTTATGGATGTGTGATAACGAATTTCAGCAATTGTACTTATATTATGCTACCACAGCTGCAATTTTAAATGTATGTAACTATTAAAGACAGAGATGTGTATATAAAAATATTTCTCAATGGTTCAGCGCAAAAGAGCCAATTTAATTTTCAATTACAACCAATTAATTCTACAATATGAAATACTCATAAATTAGAATTTTTAACTGAAAATTGAAAATATACCTAATAGAGATATAAAATAAAATATTTTTCAAAAACGCATATTTTTTGATTAGGTGGAATAATGTAAAAAATATATATAATAATTAGTTAATATATTTCGATTCAAATATACATATATATTTTTACCATTTACAAATTGGTGTGAATAATGGAAATATTCAGATATTTCGGTTTATATATTTTCTGTTTATCTTCCCAACACTATTTCTCTGTATTTAGCTGCATTTGAAAATACTCTTATATGTGTCTATATGCAAAACCTTTCATATCATACTCTCTCCCTCTTGTTTGCCATATATGTTGTATATTGATTTATCAAGTTGAATAAATTGTATGTCTTGGTTTCAAATTCTTAGTGTTTTCTTCACTTTCTTAATATTTTAACAGATATGCCTAAAATTTTGAATTTAGGTTGAAGAACATGGATTTTGTTAACATGCGTATCTGCCTTTCTTGGTCTCAAAAGAAAGAGATTAAGATTATATTCTTGGGAAAAGGATAATACTATGTTTTACTTTAATTTTGATCATTTATGGGCCCATTGCATTTGATTGGTGCTTCGAAAAAATGGATCATAATAATAAATTCAAAGAGGTAGGCAAAGATCTTTCCGAATTTGCATCGTTTCTCGTGTTAGAATTCTTGGCACTCATTTTTAGCAATTTTTTGATATCCAAATCAACACATTTATATGTTTAAAAACACTTCCTTCTTAAAAAGATGAAGTTTTCCATTATTTAATAAGACATCATTGTTCGTTAATATTTGATCAATTCCTCCGTTAGAACAAAGTTTCGGTCTTTCACTCAACAGATGTTGTCTGTCTAACCTTTCTTAATCAGTATTATCAAAATCACACCAGTCTGGAACGCGAAATACATCTTTGTATTGAGCTTCTATCCATGACTTCGTTTCAATACACAGACTTTAGCTTCGAGTCAATTCAAGTTACTGAAATGTCTCATGACTTAAACAAGAACTCTATCAATGACCATTCGGATTTTTCAGACTATATATTAAAAAATATTAATATATCTTAATTTTTATTTACAGATTAAAAATAGATGGATGTTTATTTGATCAGAAAACGTAATTTTATGATGATAAATTATTTAACTATTTTTCGATAGGTCACTGTACATTACTTATTGACCGGGCCTTGAATGATATAAGTTCCATACTGAAATGTGATGCCTTGACAAATATTGGCAAATAAATATTTTTGATCAATCCACTATTACCTTTTTATTTCCTAAATATTTTATATTAAGACTCTTTGCCTCCCCACATTAAATTAGCATATATATGTTATGGATTTGAAATGTTTAAAAGTAGAATGTTTTTTCTCCTATCACTGAGAGACACAAATGGATTTATATCATCAAAATTAAAATAGTTATATTCAGTGAGTACAAGTTTAGCTACAAAATAGCTTACCATATTTATTTTAAATGTACTTTCATCTTAATTCATATCAAAGTTTAAAATACATGATAAGCACTTCAACCCATTATTTTTATCTATGAAAATATATAAAATGTTGTAAAATATATAAAATAATTGATGCTAAATTGAGGAAATATTACTCATTTTTAAGAAGGACCTTTTTGACTTCGGTAAGTACATTTTTGAATTTGGAAATTCCTTCAGTGGATATATACACCTGGGTGGATTTACACTTCAGGCATTTTAAAGTTTAATAAAATCACTTTATGGAATATATAAACATTTTACAAGTTTTTAATAGATAATAATTTATAATATAATTAATTTGAAGTTTCACACCGACATTGGAATTTTATTTTTTATAATTAAATATTCTAATATATATAATTGCTGTTAAACTTTAAAAAGTATATTATACAATGAAATAATTTTATTAAACTTTAATATTTTGTCTTAAAGTGTAATGTATAATCAAATATATATACACTGAATTTTAAAATGTGTTTTTGTGTAAAAAAAACAAATTTTCATAAATAAATGACTTTAAAAATTGTGCTTAATTGATATATATTACATATTTGAAATAGCATTTATGTAAAAAAATTATTTAAACCTATTTATTTATTTATTGTTACAAAAACACGAAGTCCAAAGGACTATTGTGCTGTGCTAGTATTATTTACATATATATGATTAATTATTTACACGATGGATTAGTATTGTTTTGTAAATTATTGTACAAATAGTTCTAAACTTAACAAAGTTCTCATAAGATAGAGTATATACACAAAGAGAATTTGGTAATGTTTCAAAGTATCTACATACAATTTGATTAGTCAGAGGGCAAGATAAAAGAAGATGCTCTGGTGATTCAATATCTAAGCGGCATTCACATGTTGGATCATTGATAGCATTCAGTTTGAATAGGAAACTTAAGAAGGGTCCTTTGCCAGTTAAGAATAAAGTAGTGAATTTATCAGAAGAAATGAAATTTGGGACAGCTATTGGAAAGAATTTCTTGAACAGTTCATTAGATTGAGAAAGATAAAACTTAAATTTTAGATCCAGATATAGTTTGTTTAATTCTTTTTGAAGGGTTTTTTTGAGTGTTCGATCTGTGAAAGAATTTGTCATATTATACTTTGTTTGTAATAATTCAAGATAATCGGACAGTAAAGGGGTTTTCGCTAATATATGTGTGATGTAAGAAGATGAAGTCCTATAAGCATGAATGCATCTAATAAGAATTTGATATTGAAAACCTACATCACAAATATTTTAAATGACGATCTTAAAAAGAAATAGGCATAAAACGATGTCGAACTCAAGTCACCGTGAGTACAAAGCCTTTTATTTCCATTATGCCACGTTTGAAAAGAATATAAATCACATTTAAACATATTGTGTCGGGTCTATCCAAAATCATTTTTTGTATTTTAATTCTCATATTATTATATATATATATATATATTTTTTTACATAAATATTTTGAACTTATTTTTTTTGTAAATGTTTATTAATATTTTTTTTTTAATGGCACAAAAATGTATGAATAGTTCAGCGAGGAGTGCTGGTTTAAAATAAAATTCGCGAGTAGATATTTTTGGAAATAATTTTCAACGAAAAGTGATTTCTAAAAAAAATGTCTAAATATTTTCTCAGTGGCTTCTCCCTCGCTGGGAAGGCGAAATCAGCCAACAGCCTGCTATTCTCGTTTGTGCTCTATAACCTACACAAGCCTATTTTCCATGCGAAACTAGGATTTCAAAGCAACAGGCGCGGTTTGTGAGGTTTATTTATGAATTAAGCGAACATCGTGGCTTCTCAGTGGCGTATTTGCTCTCCGACTGCCGTGTATAAAGAGTGTCAGGCGGCGTTTGCATCAACGAAATTGGAATGTGGCTTCCTCCTGCATCCTCTGGCGTTTGAATTCCATGTCGACTGACCGTGTTGCCGCACGCGCCACACCCTCACAGGCGCTGCTACGAATAATTCATTCTGAAATCGACTAGTTACCGAAAGCATCAGATGTCGCTATCGTGTGGCGAAGAATGGCGAAGCAATAAAGTGCGTGACACAACTACACCATTCTTGCAGCACATTACTCGCACTGCACGTTACCTCCCAGAGCTATCACGCATCGCTGCACAGCCAAAAACCCTATTTATGTAGTGATGGAAGTTCACCGTGAGTGTGTGCCTAACTCCTCCGTTCACTAGATATCCCTTCGCCGTTGCTGCTTCTCTGAACATGACGCTGACGGAAAAGAATTCTGCCCCATCATGCATCCTCGTCTCGACAGTTTTTATATAGTCTATGTATCTAAAAATATGTAGCTGTCCCATAGGTATTAGTTTTGTCTTTGCGTCAGGACCCTTATCCGTGAGACTTTTACCATCATCGAACGGCCCACTGACATGCAGGCTCCTGAATAATGATTGCATGGCCATTCTCGCGTCGGCCAAAGCCAGCTTCTATAAACATATTTGAACATAGAGGTGAGAGTAGTCAAGTTAAACCCAGTCTGGAGGAAATATCTTTTTCGGTTGGAGAATATTCTAGGCTGTTGTGAAAAACACTCTCAATTATAAATCGTATATATTTTTATTTTTTATATAATCAGCGCGGGTAATTAAAAATTTTACATCTTTAAAGCGATACGCTACAGATATGAATTTATACGATAGAAAGAAGAGTTCATATGCAAATTATTTTCTTTTCAACTAATATATAGAAAATAGGCATGTCGACGACAACCACAATGTGTTGAAAAGAATATATTGTATAGAAGATTTCTCATACAGAAATTGCATTTGAAACGTTGTTTCGTTGGGAAAGGTTGTCGTGATGCCTCTTGTAAGAATAAGAAATGTTTTCCAACACACTTCAGAGTTTGATTGAGATAGAATTGTAGCATACTGGAATTGTTGATAATCTCGTACCGCGGTATTGCTGCTCGCGTCGGTCGATATCCTATGAGTATTAGCAGAATGGGGTTCGATAGGGTCAGGACGGACATAAGGTCCGCTATTACTATCAGTCAAGGGGTCCGACATGTTACCCGCATGGCAGTAAAGGCCTGTAGAGACACGTTAAGAGCCCTGCGTCAATACATGGATTGTTTGCGAGTAAAATAGTGTCTACGCACAGTTCTAAGGCGTTTACGACAGCAAGAACTGTCAATTCGACGACCATGACTTCAGCTACCCTTGATCTTACATCACAGACAGAAGTGTTTTCAATAGTGCGAACAACAACTAACCTGTATGAAGAATTGTCGGAATGTCATGTATTCAGACAATATAGGGTTTGTTGAACCATTTTGGCCACATCCATGTTTGGCGCGATCGTAGAGAAGGCAAATTGCTAGCGTACATGCGATATAGTCATACTAGCCCATCTCCTGGAATAATCGTATGATCGGCCATTGTATACACGTCTCGATCGGATCTTGTTCGCATTCCCGGCACTTTGAACAGAAACTGTTACATTTCTGATAGGTTAAGGCCCACGGCAGTACCCTTTATTCGAGACATGAAACACTCTACTCTTTAGGAAGATAATGCAGGTTCTCACATTGTAGGTATTGTACGGACCTTTCTACCTATAGAAAATGTTCAGCTGCTGCCCTGGTCAGTAGGTTCTTCTGATGTGTCAACAATTGAAAACGTCTTGTCAATGGTTTCTCGTCACTGCACGCCAGTACTTACAATCGAATGACTATAGCATCATGTTGAATCTGCATGGAAATTGTACCTGTACATGTCATCCAATCTCTTTTTAATTCAATTCCCAGGCGTATAAGTGCTTTATTGCTGACAGAGGAGATTTTTATGAGTGTTTTTTTTTTCTCAAAATCCATACTTCCAAGTTTCTTGGAAATTTAATCACTAGGTTTTTCTAGTGCAATTTTCTTTTATTTCTGGTGTAGCAATATTAATGACCAGTAGTGTAAACACTATTATTCTTTAAAAATGAAATTAGTTTCAATTCAAGATAAGCTTTTGGTCAATTTTGGGAAATTATAAAAATTAACGTTTATATCTCATATTTGAACATATATATATATATGGTGGCGCTTAATGATAAGAAATGTTTATTTGCATAATCTGAGATATTATATTTCTTTATATATACAATAACACACAAAAATACGAAGGAGTAAAAGGTCTTAATATTGGATATTCAATAGTAATAGAAAATATCCCCAAAAATCAATTAATTATTCTTAAGTAATTAGGTAAACTATTTTTCAAAATATTATTGTTTTCTATAACATTTGGGGATATTCAACATAATACAACAAAGGTTAAAATAGTTTTTAAGACAACCTTTTTTTACCGATCTAAAAAAATAATAGCTATGTTCACAATGGTATCACTTCAGTAGGTGTGAAGAATGCCAAGATAAAAAACAATGAATGACGAGTTCATTCATAGAGGGGGGTGAAAGTGGCTCCACCTGGCGTCTGTGGGCGGCGTTAATGAGGCATCCTGAAAACCAGGAAGAACGTCATGGTTGGCAGGAGGGAAGGTCAGGCCTAATCTTGGCAGCGTTACCTTTGTGTGCGTACTGAGGGATTGAGTCCATAGTCGCCCTACATGGTATTTGTGGCCTTTTATAAAGTTTTACCACTATTCACAATTAATGTATTACCCTGATTTACAATATTATAAAATAAATAAAGCTTAAGTATTGTAAATAATAATCTATAAACTATTATAGACGCGTATGATTAATTTTTATATTGCAGTAGTATTGTTTAATTTTAAAAAGTATCATACGCGTCTATAATAGTTTCGAATTTTCATAACAGATGGCGCGCTAATGGATCAAAAAGAATAATTTGTTTAAAAATATTATTTATCATTAATTTGTTAATGTGATACTCCTGTTGAAGGACTAACAAGTTTGAAAGCTAAAAAAAAGGTTTGCACAAGAAACTTAGCCCTGGAAGCTTTATTTATTATATTACAATTAATTTATGTCTAGTAATACTCTATATTATCCATTGATTGTTATATTTAGGCAAATAATATAATAACCTATGTATGATAACTTGCCATATGTAGCAACCGTGAACAATGTTCTAAGATCCGCATTCAATCAGTTTTAAAATTGACTGCAATATTACAAGTTAAAACACATAAATTACTGTAAGTTATTAAATAAACCTCTTGTATCTTCTAGGTGAAAATTACATTTTATTTCTATTATGGTTATAATCAAGGGCGCTGTCGTCAATACATAGTTTACTTAGAACCAATGATGCAGTTAAATGAAATAATCTTTATATATATAAATGAATGTATGTGTGTTTGTGTGTCTGTCCTTTATGCCTCACCAAACCACTCATTGGAACGCCATGAAACTTTGGGAAGTTATTTAGTATAGTACTGGGAAGGTTTCTTAAAAATAATTTCTTGAATATCTTAAATATCCTTAAAGTTATTTGCAGATTTGTAGATTTAACTCGCAAGCAGCGCCACCATTGCGACGATGATAACAAGTTTTTTTTATCTATAAGTTTTATTATCACTTAGTTTATTATCTTAAAGATTTTTTATCAAAAGTAAGATTATCTCAGGATGACACGGCAATTTATTTGAGACAAAAATAATGATACAATTCCAAGGCAAAGATACTATTCCTTTAACTTCCAATTACCGAGGGAACCAATTAATATTGATTTTATTCAACTTATCGAGTATTTTTCAAGGGACCGGGAAAAATATTTCACTAGATAGAACGATGAATTTGTAATGTAGAAAATTGGGAAAGACAAAATTCAGGATTGCACGGCAATTTATTTGAGACAAGAATAATGATACAATTCCAAGGCAAAGATACTATTCCTTTAACTTCCAATTATCGAGGGAACCAATTAATATTGATTTTATTCAACTTATCGAGTATTTTTCAAGGGACCGGGAAAAATGTTCACTAGATAAAACGATGATATTGTAATGTAGAAAATTAGGAAAGACAAAATTCAGGATGACACGGCATACAGGGACCGGGAAAAAATGTTCACTTTATCGAGAGATTCGAATTTACGAGTTTCAAATTATCAAAATATATCTATTATATTTTTTATAAGTTTATAGAGAATTGTTTTAACAAATGTTCGTTAAACAAACCTTTACTCGGGTAAAACCCTGGCGAAGCCGGGTACATCCGCTACTATTCAATAATTAACGCCCTCGTTGTGTTGGGTGATAGTAAAGTAGTTGAAAGATGAGTTCATTCATTTCTCGATTCTATACCTTTCGTGTTTGGTCGTCACAGAGCCTCTGTTATAGAAAAATTTTTAAGGATACAATCCACACGCTCATTGAGTCAATAACAAGACCGGTTGATGCCTGCATTGCCGACCGCGGTGGTCCCACAACATATTGAGTGGACGGCGATGTCGCTCAGTGTATAATTGTGTTCTGTTTTGATGCCATTTTTATTGTTTGTTACTGGTGCTCTCTTTATTGATATTTTCACTATTTTTTCCCACTGATGTTTGGTTTCGCAAATTCGATGTCAGGTGCATTTTAAAACAAATTTTCAAAATATGCTGAATCTTTTCTAATTTTTGGTACTTTTTGTTTCTGAAATCAGCTTTAATCCATATGATATTTAATTATAAATAAGGTATTTTTAAAACGAAATAATTCAAATGGTTATTTATTTTAACAATTACTTTAAATGAAAGGCCTTTTTTTTTAATATACGAGTTTTCAGCATGTTTAGGCATTTAAAATCTATTCAGCGATATCTTTATTTCTTTAACATGTGTCAATATTTGATTGCATTTTATTCGGACTATATAATATCCACAAAATATTTGTTTATATTCTCTAAATGATAAATCGTTTTTTTTATAGTCTTTTTTTTTATTATCCCTAGTACACGTCGTACAGGCCATGATAATCATGATGGGTAATTAGCGGCTGCTTGTACTGTAAGTGCACCAGATGTCTACACATATGAAAAGCAGTTCAACTTTTTCCCTTATAAATGTGCCAGATCCCTGTTAATAGGCTTTTTGACAGGCAGTATTTCGTAAAGTTCACATTTAAATGATCAGGAGAAATTTTGTTATCATATTTTGTTGATGGCTCTATCATTCTATTTTTTTATACACGAATGAATATAGTAATATTTAGATTTATATTATTTTGTCAATAAATAAGGCTCCCATTAGTTGGCGATTTTCCGGAATTTGAAGGGCTGGATACAAACATGAAGATATTGGGGAAATGGCATTATTTATATTTCACATGATGCAGGCTAGCAATGTTCAAGACTGCCTGTAAACATAATAGAGAGACTGTTTCTATCTATAGTTAAGTGTAAGGTTAGGCTGTTTATTAATTTTTTAAATATATTCTCTCTCTCTCGAAAATATTCTAGAAATGTGGATGATTGCATATTCTTTTATTATATTATAAATTCTAAAAATATTTGGCCTTATTATAGGAATACTATTTATACTTTCTTAATTTATTGTAAAAAATATTAATATAAACAGTTGCAATTTGTTTCTTTATCCTTTCACGAATAAAGAAACGCATTGCTACTGTTTATATTGTAGCAAAGTTTTTATTATTTTTTAACAGTTTAAATTCTTTATGTTTATATTTTGCTACTCTGTAAAATTCCCTCATTGTATATCTTTTGTTTATCATTCATAGTTTGTTCTTGCCTTAAATTAATTGCTGTGTCATCCCGAAGTTTGTCTTTTCTAATTTTTCACGTGGCAATATTCCTATTCTATTTTTTATAGCAATTTCTCTTCTAATTTATTGTATTTTTTTGGCCTCATGGAAAATAGATTTGTTTCTGGTCAGCTTTTGAATCTCATCGTGGTGTAGTCCGTTGGTTTTTCTAATTTGGTCAGTCCATCTTCTCCTCTCCTTCTCTCCACCTCAAATACTACCTCTTTTTTTTTCTCCAGAAACTCTTTCTTCTAATCATATGATCGTAGCATTTCAAAAAGGTTTTGAATCAGTCTTTTTCGGATCTTCAGTTGGTCTTTTTGTTTTCATTGATTCTCTTTGAAATTCACGAGACTCTGGTCACTCTGCACCAATTGAACATCTCAAAATCATCAATTCTTTTTAATAGAGTTTGAATTAAAATTGATTCACAGGATTAATTATATTTTATTGAGTATATAAAAGTATATTAAAAACACAAGCATTTCAAAGGTGCGCAACTTAGTGTGGAAATAAAACAAAATAAAAAATTAATATTAAGGGAAAATATCAGGCTTCCAGGGAAATTTTTCTTTTAAAAATCTTTATTGTATTAAATTGAATGGTATCATGTTTTCTCCTTCAGAAGGGCGTACGTGTCCGAAAGATGAGATTAAAGATTTTGAAAAGAAACATTTTCCTGGAAACCTTGTATTTGTATCTTAATATTGATACAAGGTTTTTTTATTGAAAAGAAAATATTATCTAAATAAAAATGGCTCTTGGAACATCGCCGCTGCCATCTGTTTCTGATAACTAAATGAATAATAGCAGGTGGCTTTGGCAAGGGCCAATTTTCACTTTCATGGGGGACTATGGGTTTACCAGTACATTCCTAAGTCTAATTTTAGTAGCGTGCCAGGAGTTTCTGTTTTTTTTTTTTTTAGATTAGTGTTAATTCACTCGTTGTTTTTTTGTTCAAATCCAGACGGCTTTTAATTTCTAGTGTACAATCTCCATTTGGATGTTTCGATGACTCCAAATAAACCATGCATATTAGATGACAAATGAGTATATAGGTGTATAATTATGCCAATTGAACACTGAAATCATACAAGTTCAGAAAAATGTTCAGTGATTTTTCTCAGTGCAAAAGCAACAACCTAGGCTAATTTGAAGAATTCGGATCTATTTAATGTTTTATTGGTTGGAGTATTATTGTACATATTTATTATGTATTCTAATCTATGCAATTTTATTATTAATTTGTTTTAATTTTTTTTTCGTGTATTAAAATAACCTTGCTTGTAACATACAAATATTGTAATATTAAATGATACATTTATTCAAATAGGAAAATGAACGTAATATTTCAAAATAGTACTTTTTTTCAGATGCATGTAATATACGGGCCTTTTGGGTGATGGTTGTTTGATTGATTGATGATTGTTTGTTTGCGAGTAGTAGTAAGACCCTGTTGACTTACTTGGTGGTTGATGTGGGCGCAGTCGTTTGGCTGAAATAGTAAGGTGTTCTCACAGGGAAAAATAACGAGGACACAGGATTGGATTGAGAAAATAGGCCAGCGATCAAGGAAGAGAGGGGTGAGATTATTGACGTATTTGACTAATCTCTATGGCTGTTCACATATTGAACATTGGACTTATCTGGGTGCTGAGAAGATGGTGGCGAGTTCCAACTGTCTGCGATGGTGTCGAGCTCCTAACTGTTCTCGATGCTGTCCAGGTCCTGACTAACTAACCTGAGTCCGAGATTTAACTCGTTAACTCCTCAGGGCTCTCATTGGATGATAGTCGTGTCGTGGCCTTCTCTGATTGGATCTTAGCTAGCCCTGCTGGACTCTGATTGAATCTTAGCTAGTCCTTTGTCTTTGTCATGTTTTAACATGCTCCCGGAAGAAGAAGGTTTTTGAACTCAGTTTTATTAGTTCCTGGGTAATAACTTTTGCTTCCTGGATCATGAAATTCTGTTAATGATTGTTTCTTCTCTGATGGCTTTTCTCCCCGATTCGCTAGGCCTTCATTAAAATCTTTACATACATTGCATATATTGTGGTGGGGTTACATCTAGTTATGTACAAATTATGACATGCACATATGTGTTTTTGTTGGTGGATCGCAATAATTACTTCTCTTCTAAAATATAAATCTTCTTTATTGAAGGTACAAAAATAATGAACATAAATTACTAAATATATCTAAGTAAACATTACTAATAAAATAACATCTCTCTAACCACACCTCTCTATTATCTCTCACCTATATATAAACATTCCTGACACTACAGGTTTTAAGTCACAGATTATTACAATCGTAGAATAAAATAAAAATTTTACAACAGCATTCAACAGTTTTTACTCGTATAAAACACATTGAGAGAGATTCAACTTTCCTGAAGATTAAAACTTACCGTTGTGAAGAAGTCAAACTGAGAAGGAAATAACCAAATATTTCCACAATTTACTTTCATTTTGCAGAAGCAGCAAGAGATGTTGATCTTTTTTTTTTTATGGGAAGGCCGCAGTCCTGCTTAGTATTCAGGGCCAGGACAACAGGAGACTTCCCCGAGTAGATCCTTGCTGTAGATGTGACGGATGGTGTCCTAGTTGTAGATATAACTCAATATGATGTCCTGAAAAACTTATCTACATAATATATAACTTTATTTAATTCCTGATAAAAGCTTCCTTAAAAGTTACTTAGTTATTTATACAAAAGATAAGCTTTCGGGCAACTCCAGCTGTCTATATTATGACCTTTTGAAGGGCGTTGCCCGAATGCTCTCTCTTGTTGGTGAAGCTGTATAAAATCGATGGTCGTAATAAAGCTGTGTGAAGTGTGTGTATGCTCTCTCTTGTCGTTTTATTAATAAATTAATAACTTTAAACATATACTCTTTCATATTAGCGAAATCCTCAAAATTCTCTTAACAGAATATACTACCTTTTAGGGTTGTAAGAAACAAAATTGTGAAAATATTTCAAAAATAGCCATTGGTACTATATATATAATATTTTTATAAAACATAATTCATATATTGAAACATTTAATCTGTATTTTTATAATAGAGAATGGAGATTTTGTTGTTCTGAAAGAACTTCTCAGAAAGGTTTTAAAAAGGAATTTTTTTCAACCATTGAATTATCAAAAGAGCTTGATTTATGAGTCTGCTAGAAATCTTTATAATTTTGAAAAGTTATTGGGGTAAAATGAAGGAAGCGAAATCCGGAAATGAATAAGTTTCTTCACTGAAAATAGACAATACGTATGTAAAAGAAAACAAATATCGATAATTCTGTTTTTTATCCTGTAGCTGACGTTTATCAGAAGTTGGATTATCAGATTTTACAAAGGTATTCTCTCAAAAAGGTGGGAGGTTTTAAGATCAGTCGCTTATTACTAATATTATTGTTTATAAATGAGGTTACATTCTGATTATAAGTATTTTTTTTATAAATATTAATTCAATATTAACATTTTATAATATTGTTTTATGTATGGGTCGCATTGAGAACGATATTTTCATAAGAGATATTATCTAAAGTAAATTATATTTAAATATATACACCACACAAGTTTTTCTACTTGAATAAACATATATATTGCCACGTGGAAAATTAGGAAAGACAAACTTCGGGATGACACAGCAATTTATTTAAGGAAAGAACAAACTATCCCAATATATATAAAAGTCAGTGTATATGTATTATATAATCTAAAATGCAAATATTTTATTTTTTAAAACATATATTTTATTTTCATTCATTGACTGTTCTATATTTTTGACCATAGATTTAGAAGATACCACTTTTTTTTGAATATTGTTGTAAATATGTATAGTTGACCTACCTATTTTCATAATTCACGAATATTGAATTCATTTTATAAATTCTATATTACTGTTAAAAAAATAATTTTATGTGTAATTCGCTTCAAGTAATTCAAAATAAAAACTACTTGATAAGTAAATAATTATCTTTCCTATTTTCACGACTGAACCTCCAATTCCTATCTTTTTCAACAAAAAAACAAAATAATGACTATAATGACTGTATGTATGTATGTATGTTTGTCGGCTATAAACGTCCACAATACGTTACTAATCTGGCTGAAATTTTAACAGTATATAGAGTTGAATCTGGAAAAACCTATAGGCAAATTCTCAATCTTCTATCGCGATAATACTTGGATTTAATAACAATTTATCAACAAATTTTCCCTATTTCACTCGCAACCAGCGCCTCACTGCGGTAACTTCGAGAATTAAACAACCACGTGGATCCTTCAAACTGCGCGACGGGATTGGATAGTGACCTTGAGCGACCTAATGACAGCGTAGGGGCAAGAAATCACTTGGTATCATTTTATGTATATATCAAATTAAAAATATATAAATTTAAAAAATCGAAATAATACAATTTTCAAATATTGTTGTGAAAATTTACATTTTTATTTTTATATTTTGAAAACACACAAAGTTTGGAGCGGGACGTTTCACAAGAGTGACATCCACGGCGCCAATTTATAATTGTGTGTATAACGAATAGTATTTGAATAAAAATATTTAATCGGGTAAATCCCGGGCTTTGCCCGGGTAATTCGCCTAGTGACTGATAAACAAAAGATAAGCAATGACGGAAGTTTACAGAGTAGCAAAATATAAGCATCAAAAAGATACCCTGTTAATAAAATAATAAATTTGCTACAATATTATAACACAATAATGCGCTCTCTTCGTATAAGAAATGAATACATTAAAGAACGAATATTTCTTTTACATATAAATCAAACTTCTATCCTTACTGCGTTTTACAACAGGGGAAATATTCGCGCTTCAATGCTTTAATTTGTTTATAAACCTATATATGATACAAGAGGTTAATTTAGAATAATTTTAGTATTTTCAGATTCATTTTAACTGCAGGCTATTTTTAGAGTGATTCTATTTATCATCTCTATAGAAACTGTTATCAGACGCCAAGATTTTTAACAATGGAGTCTTTAATTCTATAGAAAAGTTAGATATTTGTTAAAGTAAATATATAGATTTGTTTTATAATTGCCTCGATTTCAAATTAAATATTTTTATTAGAAAAAGGATGTATTTAAATATTCTCGGTAGTAATTATACGCCTCTGCACACCTTGGACCCAATTTGGAATATTTGTATTGTATATAAAGAAATTCCAACATACGATTTTATTTCTTTTACCTGACGAAAGATGTATTATATTGAAGGAGGCGGATTTTGTGATATTCAGTTTTTGAAGGTCACAAAAGTATATATATATATAATTATATTTATAAAAGATGCATATATTGGATTTCTAATTATTTTATTGTTCCAATATTTCGAGGGGCAACTCGCCTCTCTTTTACGAGGATGTTTTTGTTTTTCACTAGAACATGCGCGCGCGCGCGTAATCTAAAATGCAAATATTTTATTTTTCAAAAACCTGTATTTTATTTTCATCATTGACTATTATTTTATTTTTGACCATAGATTTAGAATACTTTTGAATATTTGTTGTAAATATGTATAGTTAACCTAAGTATTTTTTTTAATTCACGAATATAGGATTCAATTCATAAATTCTATATTAATCTGAAAAATAATTTTATGTGTAATTTGCTTCAAGTAATTCAAAATAAAAACTACTTGATGGGTAAATAATTATATTTCCTTTTTCACGACTGCACCTTCAATTCTCTATCTTTTTCAACAACAAAACATTATAATCATAACATATATATATAGTAATTTAAACCAACCACCCCATATTGTATATAACTTATAACAAGATTTTCATGTTGTATATTAGAAACACATCTGTAAATGATTATACGCATGATTGACATGTGTGTTTACATCATCATATGTATTGTACTTTGTACAAACTGAGGATAAATAACTAACACTCTGTAATAGATTAAGAGTTGAGCTGAAGCAAGAGACAGAAGTTAAAAACGTCTAAAATCGAGATAGATGGAGGTTCAACAACATCTAAAGATAGAAAGGAAACTGTCAGGATTGCGCCAGTTTAGAATTTCGCCAGACGATCCACGCTCTTGTCGCATCTGCTGAAATGCAATACTTCCTTTCTCGGAAAAGATATAGCCTCCGTCCTAACCAAAAAGATAGTCACTTCACCATCAGCGGAAGCCCTCGTCGGTTGTCACCAAGGTCCCCCTCATCGACCATGTAGACCAGTAAGAACTCTTCTATCTCCATCTTTCGCTCCTAGCTCAACTTTTATCTGTTCACGGACTTTCCTAGTGCAACTGTCTTCGTTTTTTTGTGTGGACATTCCTAAGTTTTCCACTCTGCCTCGACCACGACTGCCTGTACTCTGTGAGAACTGTTAAAGGTCTCCCAAGGTGCAGAGAGGTACTGGAAAACTCTCCACGCCCTGACTGTCTCTCTCGGTTACTACAGGTTTGCCCCTTTCGGTTACCATACCACAGCGAGAGACCCTCGGTTACCACAGTATAGAGAGAGTCGACAGGATTCTACAAGAGTCAACAGGACTTCACCACATATATTCATATGTAGTAATTATCATAATATTTTAATATTATGCAAAGCATTTAGAGGGTAATTTAAAGAGGAAAATATTTATTAAATATCGATTCGAACATATTCAAATATTTTCTATTTCGTAGATTATATTTATAGATAAAAAATCAAATTTTTATCATCTCTTAATTTAGATAGAGATTCTGCTTTGTTATTATCATCCACAAATACTATAGTATAGGTAATGGTTTACAGGTTTTCAAGTGCTTATATACTGTACGTAAACACATATTCACATATTTAGAATTTTTTCTACCATTTAAATCACAATTTCTTTACTTGTTTAGCTTATTTATATATACTATATAGCTGGGGTAAGAATGGATGTGTGAAATAATAGAGGGCCAATGAAACAATTCGTCCTTATTCGAAGACATTGGATTATTGCTAGAATAAATTGAGTGCTTGATAACTATATATAAAAGATAAACATTACATTTGAAAAACCAATATAAGCGTAGTTATGAGATGATTAAATTAGTTGCCTGTCCCAAAAGATGTTCCGAATTTTATGGAATAGTAAATTATACTATTGCTGTGTCAATTTGTTTAAAAACGTATATAATAATTGGTCAAGATCTTTTGAATATAAATAAGGAATTACGGTACGCACATCATAAACGCAATCACTATTCATTCCTAATCAATTTACCTTTTTAATTTTTTATATGAAATCTCCGAGAGTGCGCGTATTTAGGCTATGCTATCATTTAAAGTATCAAAATATTCGATGAAGGAAATTTTTTAATTTAGGCTAATAGCTTATAATAAACAAGTATTAATAGTTATAAAATTCCGAGTAAAATTCTTTAAACTCATATAAATTTAAAGCTTAACGATGATGACCATTAAAAATATTCCCCCATAAACAACTTATAATCAACCTGCTTCTTTCTATTTCAACAAGGAACTAGCCAGAAATAAACTTTTAATGTTAGGTTACCCAGATAATTTATATAAAGCCATTTAAACTTCTAATAAGAAATTAATTACCAGCCATTTTAAAGTTATATTTATAGTAAGATGCCCGAGGCTTCCTACTCAAAGGCCCATCGACTTTCTTGGTTTCGATTATACCATTAATGACTGTTATTTGGGTTGGTCTGTGATAATGATAACGAGAAAGATAATTATGATCTCTCCATGCTTAATATCGTTTAGGTCATTTGGATCATAGAAATTTTGCAAAGAAAATTGAGACTACAAAATGTTTAAATATAGCAAGAGTCTATGTTCGCGAGCTTTTGCGCAGTATTTTTCCATACCTGAATAAGTCTTGGCACCTTTTTTTCTTCACTCGTGTATGATATTCACATAATCTAAAATCTTAAAGTAAATTTTAATCGGTTGTAAATTAAACCAGCACAATTTTCGGTGCTATTTGCCCAAGTAAGTCCAAATCTGTGTATCCTCATACTTTTTATTTATAAGCTATTTTCTTAATTTCTTTTTTTTTTTTTAATCCATCAGAGTCCAAATATTTTTCTTTCGGTGTTTTTTTGCCATTCATTTCATCCTGCTATATTTTATAAATCAATATATTTCTTCTTA
The DNA here is from genome assembly GCA_030710605.1 of Cordylochernes scorpioides. Taxonomy (NCBI): domain Eukaryota; kingdom Metazoa; phylum Arthropoda; class Arachnida; order Pseudoscorpiones; family Chernetidae; genus Cordylochernes; species Cordylochernes scorpioides. The sequence continues at coordinate 53,639,069 of CP092878.1, forward strand.
ATATATGTCCCGTACAATGCCTTGTCCATTTCTCAATCCTATTGAGACATTTTCATTCATGATCATGCGTCTACATCATATTATCATTTTATTATTTTGATTATTCTCTATATCAACATGTTAAATGCTTATAAACCTTTTTTGCTTTACCATTGACCATGTGTGTCTACGAACCATAAATCACTAAACTACAAATAAGAGCCTTATCAACCTTCTTTTTAATAGGTGATAGCTGTTAATTGAAATTCTCCTTTTCCATTGAATTTTAAAAATAAATAGCCAATATTGCCTTTAAAATTCTCACAATTTACTTTATCAATATTTAGAAAGAGACAAGGAATTTTCAATTATGTGTCTTTAGAACAAGGTCTTCATATTTTACGTAGATTTTAAAACAGGCACTCGAAAGAGTTTTGTGAAGACTTTGCTATTTAAAAATAATTAAGACTGTTAAAATATATATATTGCCTCCCCTCTCAACTCCATTGTAATACTTATCTAATGAAAGTTCTCACGGACCTGACCAATTGAAAAGGAAATGAGATGAGTATCAATAATATAGCTTCTAAATATAGATTCCAAAAAAGATATAACAAGACCTTTTGTTCTTATATATCTCAATTTCTCAACTTTGGCCATAAAATTATCCATATTTTAGCCATAAAAAGAAATCCGACAACAGAAGGGAAAAACACCAATAGTGTTATGGTGATAGAGTGCGTTGTAATTTCAAACAAAAGATATTTATTGTAGAACGTACAGGTCGAAATAAAGAATTGGCCACACTATCACCTCATAAAATTCATACAAAGGCCAACCTTTAAATCATGGCTATAAACACCTTTTTGGCAGATTCTACTGATTCAACAACTCCTCATGTAGGATGTTGTGAAATCGAAGTCACTGTATTCATATTGGTTGTAGATGTTTTTGAGAAAGTTAGTATTTTTGCTCATTCGCTATCAACACCTCTGCGTTTTTTCACAGGAATGATAAACAAATTAATTGTTTCAATGCAATTTTAAAGAGAGAGATGCCACCTATTTACCTTAAATTATTCCTTTCGAAATTTACATTGTATATTCACATATATAAAGAAAATGAATGAGAGAGATTACGTAGAATTATATATACTTTTGAAAAGGGACTTAACCTATATATAGGACCAAAAACATTCCGTCAGATAATCAGGGAGTCTTCAGAAAAAAAACCTGCAAATGGACGCCTTGATCGACCTAGAGAGTCTCATTGGCCAACCCTTATTCGAAAAGCCATCTTTTCCGGTCTAGAGTGGTCGCTGGACCACTGCGGCACGGTATCTGCATACTCTTTTAATCAAATCAACTGTATGTATGATATAATAAAAGAGTTCTTTCAGAACATATTAATATTATAGAGAAAAAGTGTTCAGAGACGAAACAAGCATATAGTAGATTTTCCCAAATTAATAAATCGCATTAATAGTCCCCGATTCTTTTATTAGTGCATTTGCATTAGTGAATGCGAATAATTAATTGGAGATATATATGACACCTTCAAAGGAAAAAGGCGAACATATACCAGTGTATAATTTTGGCGCATATATAGTTTAACAGTCTCAAATCACCTATCTCTCCTTTGAGAGATAGAGAGAGAGATATTTTATCATAACATGTCTCGTGTGTACATAGAATATGTAACATGAAAACGTCCGAATATATAAAACCTCGTAGATAAATACGTGTATCACATTATTTATAAGATGTAACTTACGAGAGATCCATTTTTTAGCTTCACTCTCTATTTACAAATTATTATTAGTTCAAATTTGACTATTAGAAGATATTTTCTATATCAATTAGGTCATTATAAATGTGAAAGAAATCAGCCACCGTGACCTTAGTTTCTCGAATATCGTTAGACTGCTGCCGTTTCCCAACACCATTACAGTGCACGTGGCACCCAGCAATTGTTAACACCAGCCCGGCGAAATTATGAGCATTAGTTCTTTTGTCCCATTGTGCCGTGTACGCTAATGGCTCTGGCGAAATACAAGAAAAGAATTCAAAATATAGGCCAGCATTAAATTCCTGACGAATCCTGCAGGTAATTTCTTTCTATTTTCTACAATTTATGCTGGATTCATTTACCTTTAAGTTCGTGAGTCGGTGATACAATAGAGAAGAGTATTAAGAATTTAAGTATATTTTTGAATAACGAAACTTCTGTATACAAGGATAAAGATGTGATTATCAATACAAACATAGTTTACATATTATTCTATAAAAGAGACTCCAAATACTCTGTGAAAATTGATATAGCTCGATATAGAAAAGTTAGCATTGAGGAATATTATGGCGATAATTATAATTTCAAACAATTCTCTAATATGGAAATTTGATATTTTACGAAACCCAATTTTATTCGAGATCTCAAACTCCTCTTAAATAAATTATTATTTTACAATATTGGATTATCTTTCTCACAAATGTTTAATGATACCTATTCTAGAAATAATTATGCAAATATTTTAAAGTATCATAAAAAAACTTTTCAAATATTTGATTGTTTTATTTTAAACACATATTATCAATGATGCACTAGCGCGCCATCTGTTATAAAAATTCCAAATTATTTTAAGGGTGTAAGATTCTTTTTGATATATCAATATTAAATATAAAAGAAATTCAATTTCAAACCAATATTTCTAGGTGCAAATTGACTGTCTTTTTCGAAGTTTTCTGTGATTTAAAAATATCCCATTCGCTGTAAACCACTCTCACTCTACAAGACCAAGGTGAGTAACAATCTATGTATATACAAATATTTTAAAATGTTGATAAATTTAAAATGTCTCACTCTCCTGCTGACACAAAACCCCTAAAACTTCCAAGTCAGGCGCACATTAGCAAAAATATAGAGCACGACCGGAAGACAAATCGCAGTCTTTTCAAATCGCAGGTAGACTTATAATTCGAATTTGAATGAGAGTGTTTATATTACAAATTTACTAAATAAAAAGATACATATTCATGTGAAAAATGTAAGAAAAATAGGAAAAACTCAAGTGTTAACATTGTTGCCTAGTTTATTTATTTATTTTTTTATTAATTAAAAAACACACGCTTTATCCGTTGTAGATATTTGCGTGTAAATGTTTAGACTTTTCTATACATTTTATTTCAAAATATATACAAGTACAAATATATACTTGTATAAAAATCATTTCTCTTATCAGTAAAGGAGATTCATTATTTATTTAAATTTGCATTTCTCAGTAATATAAATCCAAAAAAGGAGAGAGAGCGTATTGATTACATATTTTTGTGCATTTATTTTATGAGAAATAGATAAAATTTAATATATTTTAATAATTACTAAATTTATTATAGAAATATGTATATAATACTTACAACTGCTAAATTATACAAAAATACGATAATTTACAATTCATTAGTCTACATTAGTTATTTTATATTTTGAATACTCTTCTTTATTGGAGACTATTTGACTTAAATTGATTTATCGAGACGACTAAACACAATCGTCAGGGCAGTCTCACAGCCCCAGATCCTACATAACAATTATACGATGTATAACACTTACACATAAGTGACCGCAAGGACCATCAATTGGTGGCTCAAAGAAAGGGGCCTAATACTGGCGTTCCTTGTACTGACTACCTTTCACCTGTTCACGCTTGTTGTGTTGCTAGGTAGAGGGTAGCCAGAATGAGGTGTTGCTTAGGGAATTTAGTTTATTTAAATATCACAATTTATACATCCTACTGACTGACAAAAATGGTGCCGCTATTTATATACAATTTCTACAGCAACAATTAGGCTCGTAAAGGGGATATTTGCATTTTTACAAATATACAAAACATGCTAATACACTACAACGCTGGTACACGTTTCCAGTAGTTCTCGATTTATTCGATCTGAGAATTTACTGGCTGTCTCTGGTGTAAACCTTCCATCAAAGATGAGTGTTACTTCGAATTGAGGCCCGATGACAAGCGATGTATCTGGAGACGTCCAGGACAGCAGTGGAATGAACACTTGATTGTCTTCCTTTTTATGGTCTGGAATCCATTTCTTCTGATAGACCCATTTGGTTGCCTTGCACCTGCCACATCTAAGAGTATCATCAGAACGAACATAATATTACCTTAATTCTCTAAAGATCCTACTAGAGGGTAGTGGTGTAGCAAACAAAAAATATAAAAGATGATGTTTTACATCACTGAGCGTTTGGGAAATTTATGTGTATAATTCTGGCTTATACATGCGGATTTACGACTAAATAAAATTGGTTGTGAGTTTTGTCAGTAATGGTGTTGACGTCTTCTCCCTTCACAGCGCGCATTTCGTAACCTCGATGAAATTCATTCAGGTAGCTCAAATATTGTGGAAAAAGCTATTTATAATGAGCACTAAAATTTAACCACTAGTCTATTTTTCATATTGATAGTAGTATTTGCGATGTTGTTAAAATTTTATTAATTTATTTATTTATGCTTATGAGGTGATACAGCAACGTCTTTACAATTAGAGAGGAGACAAAATGAATCAAATCTAGAAAAAAGAAGTGAGGACATCTCGGTCATTAAAGTCTGAGAGGCAAGGCCTTCAGCCAGTTCAGGGCTTCCGGGGTGACTGAGTGGAGATTGGAGATTCCTCCATTGAATTTGTACAGCGGACAGTCATCTAGTATATGGGACATTGATTGTGGGACGTTGCAGGCACAATTTGGATCTTTGGTGTAGCCCCATAACTTCATCAGCTCTGCACACCTTCCCTGTCCTTTCCTAAAGCGGTTTAGCAGCACCCATTCTCGTCGAGGGAGGGAAAAACCTGGGATCTTGACACTTGGGCTTGTGATGAGGTTCTTGTTTGGGATATCGGAGCTGATCCAGGAATTTGTCCATGCTTCTGAGATATTAAAATTTTGGGAGAGAAGTTGGTTTCCTCTGGACCATATCGGATTTTTTTATTAATAAGTTATCATTATCATATTCTGCAATAGAATAAGTCTTCTTTTATTCTCTCTATCTTCCATTTATATAGGATAATAACTCTTGTGAATGGGATCGATTTATATATTAAGGTAAAATTTTATTCAGATTTTATGTAAAGGGGGATTCATCACACAATATCACTAAAACCTGCATTATTTAATTTTATAGATAGTAGAACCTATCGATATTTTAAAGATAGAAGCTATTGAACTTATCTGAACATGACTATTATCTTTGGAAACTTCATCCACATGCGTCAAATATTGTTGAAAATTATTCAGAACAAGCATGCATATACCTCCCATGAAATTAATAGCAAAAGTATGGATGCTACTAGGCAACACTTCTGAATTTTCTTCTACTAGATCTTAGGATATACTCCAAAACATTCAATTCCATCTGATGAGAAACCTTTTTTTTTTGTTAAACAACCCTTCTCCCTTACATTATATCTGACCTAAACAAAATATCAAATATAAATCACTTTCAAGAGTAACAAGGAAAATAATTTCCATTTTTATGTAGTTCATCTTGGAGGACCTGGATATTAGTTTTTGAATATCATTTGTTGGTTTGGAGTTTGTTTGGAAAATTATATAGCTGCATCAACCAATTATTTATTTAATTCCCGACGTTTCAGTGACTCGCTGCCACTCCTTATCGAATTAAATAAATAAATGGTTGAGATGTAGCTGATGAGGTGATAAAATAATTGTTTTCTCACAAAAGTTTACTTTTAATTTTTCTTCTTGTTAAAGTCAGAATAAAGTAAGTGGATTTCAATTTTCAACTTTCAAAAAAGTGGTATGTTTTTTTATATCACTTCAAAATAAATTATATTCTGAATGAAGGTGTGATGATTTGTATTGTGTCTCTAACAAATGTTATTTAGATAAAAAATATATATACGTATTATATTATATATATATAGATGAAAATTTTGCCGGGAGGAAATTGACCTAAAGAGACAAGGGTCGCCTCTCCCGTCAAAATAGACGTCTAAAACCAGACGCCATTTATTGACCGTCGCCTCAACTAGTTGCGCCGCTAGTTGCGGCGACTGTCAATAAATGGAGTCTGATTTTAGACGTCTATTTTGACGGGAGAGGCGACCCTTGTCTCTTTAGATCAATTTCCTCCCGGCAAAATTTCCATCTATATTTTAGCCATAGATATGGCCCAGCCACTTTGCCAGCTAAACACCTCTTTGGCAGATTGTCAAGATTCCATTAGATCCCGTGTGGATCTCATGGAATAAAGTCCGCCCTAGACTGACGAGGGCCATTAGCCCGAAACCATGGTCTATAGGTGGACGCTTTTCAGTTTGCTAAAGCTGGTGTTGTAGCTTTGTTATAGACACGAGGCCGCTAGTTGCGGCGACGGTCAATAGATGGCGTCTGGTTTTAGACGTCTATTTTGACGGAAAAGGCGACCCTTGTCTCTTTATATATATAATTATTAAAATATCACAAAATGTTAAATAGTATTTGAAATCAATTTTTTTCTGAAATGCTTATATATCAAACATTAAAAAAAAGTTTATTTTAAAATAAAGAAATTTATCAAGTCAAGAAATTTGTCAAAGCGCATAATAATCTCCTTGACCCTAGATTTGATGAATCAAACATCTTCCAGGACGTGACCTTCTTTTATTCTAAGCTCTGGTGCCCCTGTTTTATATTTACCTCCTTTCTTTTTTATTTTATTGCTCACCTTTGACGTTAGAGTTTCCTCCTTTATCAATGGTACTTCATCTTTTTTATGTCGCTGTACTCCATCTTGATTCTATATTCAGAATTCCAAATTTGAAGTCGAATTTTAAATTATGTTTTCAGTTATATCGGATTATACCTTTATATTCTAATAATACGGCTTTTTTAAACTATATTTTGAGCTTTTATGTTTTATGTAAGGTATTTATACATTATTTTATACATTTATACTTCTAAGTATTCATTATTTGTATGTGTTATCTTTATCTCTTTATTTGTCATCCAAAAATGTGTTTAAGCTGTTTAGTTTGCAGGGCCAATTTTCAGACTAGACAATTGACAATTAAAATAATTTTATGGAAATCTTGTCAATACATGCAAAATTAAACAATCTGCACTTTTAAAAATATATAATTATATATATATATATATACATAATACTGTACAATGAATACGGCGCCTCTTGCCACCACTGCAGAATTTGTTGGAGATTCGCCAGAGGGTCTCCAGCGACACCACCTATTTCGTGATCTAGCCTTTCAGACTAGAATACAATATAAAGTTTCGGAGAGAAGGAGAAAGATGGTATTCATTTAAAAATAGATGTCCTTTACTAATTAAGCCATTTCCCGAAACTATGGTATACAATAAGGCTTTGGTCTTGATTCTCCATAACTACCACGAAACAGACTCTTTCAATTTCAGGAAGCTATATGTCTGGTAAATATCATTTTTTGGAGTCAGTTAATAACACATTTGTTACATTTTATCATAAATCAATAACGTTATACCAACAAGGTACTTCAATATGAAATTCTAAGGAAAGCGTTCCAAAACATTTTCGGGGCATCAAAGAAATGTATTGACAGAATATTTTCTCTGAAGATTCAACAAATGTACCAACATAAAACACACAATTGCCTCTATTGTAAACAAACCATGCTACCATTACTCGTTGACCACTCAAAGCCGACATTAACAGTCGATTTACTATATATCAGTCAAAACATCCATTTGCCCACCTTAACCAGCCTACATGTGTTCATAAATGGGAGGGACCCAATTTCGTCTCGAGCTTTTCTAATCGTCTAAAAAACGACTATTTTATGTCACTTACATTGATTACAGTCCCGTACACAAGGATAAATCAATGTGAGGAAAGGAGAAACGGGTTTGAAATACCCATATACATAATACATATATTGCATTTAATTAAAAGGTATATATTGGATCAAAATATAATTTATTTTACCAATATTTCAGTTGGCTGAACGCCAACCTTTATCAGGGTGTTATAACATTTTAAAGTGTGTCAACAACAAACTCAGCGCCACATAACGTCAATTAATCCAAGACCTTTCAATCTCTAATTAAAGCCGAATGGTATCATTCGATGTCGAATCTTTATACACTTCAATTCCACATGATGAAGCAATTTTAACTCTCAAAAGATTTATTGGAACCCATCAACCCCCTATTCTTCCTTTTTCATCTGAAGCTTTGATAGAATTAATTAAACTTTGCTTAGAATATAATTATTTCAGCTATAAAGACCAATTCTTCAGACAAATTAAAGGCCAGCCGATGGGCAACCCTATTTCATCGGTTTTGACAAATATTTTCATGAATCAAATTGTTACAGAATCAAAACATTTAAAAATAATTTATGGCAAATATATATAGATGACATTTTCTGTATAACTGAATCAGAAATTTCAATCTTTCTAAATTTTTTGAATAATCTAAAACCATTTTTGAAATTCACACACGAAATTAAAAAAAAAAAAACAATTCTCTGGCATTTTTAGATAATCAAATTAAGAAAATACAAAATAAAATTGAAACTAGTATTTATAGAAACCAGTCCATCACAATATTTGAGTTATAAACACTCTCTCTAAAAGATTAACAACACATTTCTCAATGAAAATGATGAAAATTTGGAGAGAAATAGAATTTTTAAAGACCTAAAAAACAATGATCACCCAGATAAATTTATTTAAAAACATCTTTATAAACCTAAATTCGTACAATAAAGCAACAGCTCTGATCAATCAAAAAGGTTCTATTGTACCCTCCCTTACAGTTACACAGCTACGGCTCTGAACGAATTGCCAGAGTCTTAAAGAGAAACAATATAATTGCTGCATTTTTAAAAATCTTCATTCAATTTGAAAAAATTCCTACGCCCCCCAGACACCAAACAAATTAGTAAATTAGAAAACAAAAACAATGTAATTTACAAAATACCATGCAATGATTGCCCCGCCAAATACATAGGAGAAACAAGCAAGCCTCTAAAAGATCGAATCAATCAACATAAATCTGGTTTAAGAAACTATAATCCATTATCACTCCTTGTAGACTACGCTTTGAAAAACAACCACACATCGGACTTTGATAAAACAGATATTTTATACCAGAACATCAATGAAAAACATTGCCGATTATTTTTGGAAAGTTGGACCTGCGCAGAAGACAAAGATAGTATTAATAGGAAAATTGAACTACCAGAGATATATTCGCAATTTAGATCGTCATAAAATATTTACAGTTTTATTTTTCATTTTATTACTTCAAATTCCCAATATTTTAGGTCTATATTTTAATTAATTTTATAGAGAGAGGTACACATTTAGAAGCACGTAAAAATGTTTTAATGCTCGAAACGCATTTTTCCTTTTATATATCTTTCTTTAAATTTATGTAACATCGTTTAAGTTTATTTCAAATACAATCACAAGCTTATTTTATATATTTGTATTATGTTATTATATATATTGATAGTTCAATGTCCTCAATGTTTTATTTGTGTGATATCATTTTTAAAAAATATTTTTCCTTTTTCACTTTTATTTTATTTCGAATATCACAATTTACATTTAAATTTTTAATATTTTATTTTAACCAACTTTTCAAACATTTTTTACGCTTTGTGTTTTCAGTGAAAATTTAGTTTAACATTTCTTTTATATATTTTGTTAATTTTATTTATTTTTATACGAAAAATATTTTTAAACATAATACAAATAATTTTAAAATATAAAAATAGGCAATATTGTTAATTTTTAAAATATTCACACCTATATTTTACAAAATTGATTTTGTCCATAATATAAATATATATTTAAAATGGCATATCCTGACCATGAGCACATGTGCTTTACAGAAGGCAGAGCGCCATCTGGTGGAACAGAAATCAACTAAACATTGATTTAGCCTGTTCCCTGATATTTGGCCAACCCAATTTCTTGATAAATCAAGAAAAGCCATCCACGATATATTTAATAAATATATGTGATAAGATCCTGTCGACTTTCAATGTGGCAATATAGTGGTAATAATGTGGTGAGGAGAGAAATAATCACACGACGAGTTGGTAGAGGAATCATCCAGGCAGCCAGCCGAGAGAGAGAGGGAGCGAGGTTCTATGTCCGCTGAACGACCGTTTTTGTGTGTGTACCACCCCCCGACTATCCAAAAATAGTCCTCAGGTGTTGACGGGCGAGCCACATTTGCCGCCCCTTTGGAATGTCGCTGCTTTCTCAATTGACCGGACTTTACATCCCATCTCTCTCTGGGATGGCTCTAGGTTTGTTTTATTATTCCTGGAAGAGTATATATTATGACATATATATATATCAAATTTCTTCTCCCCATTGAATATAATAAAATATTCTAAAAAACCTAATGCTGTTGACGTTATGTGGCGCTGGGTATGTTGTTGACACACTTTAAAATGTTATAACACCTTGATAAAGGTTGGCATTCAGCCAACTGAAATATTGGTAAATTAAATGATATTTTGATCCAATATATGCCTTTTTAATTAAAGATTTATCTATGGATTGTTCTATTATCAAAAATATATTGCATTGTTATGATCGCACATCGACAAAATTCCCTTTAGTTTTCTTTTCACGAAAATACTACATTCCTGAGTAAATCCACTCACGATGCTAATTTGAAATTTGTCAAATTCAATCAGGATTCCTCAAACCAACGGACCTTTACACGGCGAAATTCAGTCTATATTACAACATAAAGTTGCGGGAGAATGATATTCATATACCGAAGGTCCTACTCCCTCTTTAAGAAAGCATTAAATAATGCATTCTGGTTTATGACCACAATACATATGTAATGAATTCGAAACTACCCCTGGACTGATAAGGGCCAAAGCACGAAATCATGACATACCGGTTAGCTGTTTTTCTGAATTTGCCAAAACTGGTGTTGTGGCTCATTCCTTATCATCACTAATTAAATCTCTTACTGGGATGATAAACTAAAAGCATAACTAAAAAGAGAGGTTCTTCTTTTGGTATAATATTTTAATGCCGTTATACCGCCATACTAACACAAATTTAATACCACTCTCCCGAAACTTCATATTATATAGGCTAAATATATATATTATAGTAATTTAGGAAGAAGTTACGTAAAATATAATTAATTATGATTCCTAGATTTTGAATTTTAAATAAATATATATATACTAGCCGAATGACCCGGGCAACGCCCGGGTTTTACCCGATTAAATGTTTTTATTCAAATACTATTAGTTACATTTATAAATTGGTACCGTGGATGTCACTTTTGTGAAACGTCCCGCTCCAAACTTTGTGTCTGAGAAGCGATATTTTTATAGAAAGACTAGCGGATGTACCCGGCTTCGCCCGTGTTTTACCCGAGTAAAGGTTTGTCTAACGAATCTCTCGATAAAGTGAACATTTTTTCCCGGTCCCTTGAAAAATACTCGATAAGTTGAATAAAATCAATATTAATCGGTACCCGAGTAAAGGTCTGTCTACCGAACATTTGTTAAAATATTTCTCTATAAACTTATAAAAAGAAATAGATATATTTTGATAATTTGAAACTGATAAAGTGATCATTTTTTCCCGGTCCCTGTGTGCCGTGTTATTCTGAATTTTGTCTTTCCTAATTTTCTACATTACAAAATCATCGTTTTATCTAGTGAACATTTTTTCCCGGTCCCTTGAAAAATACTCGATAAGGTTGAATAAATTCATGGTCGTTTATGGAAGATGGACGAAGTTCCCGGAGGTCATCTTGGGCAAGCTCCCGCGAGGCTTTTTTTCTTGTCTACTTGGCATAGCTGTGTCACCAACTCTGCCCTGATTGGTCGGTGGGTACTTGGACTGTCGGCCGGCGGCCGGGCGAATCCATTCTCTCACGGGGTGGGGCAGACCCAAGGTCATCAGGAGCAGCAAACCTAAGCCTATCTCCGTCTCAATGGTGGCGCTGCTTGCGAGTTAAAGCTACAAATCTGCAAATAACTCTAAGGATATTAAAGATATTCAAGATATTATTTTTCGTAAACCTTTCCGGGGATATGCCTAATAATATCCCAAATTTTCACGGCGATTGGATGTATGGTTTTTGAATCCATAGAGGACACACACACACACAGACAGACAGACATTCAATTTTATATATATAGACTAGATGGCGCTCTGCCATCTAAAATTCTCCTATTAGTGGTCAGGATATGCCTTTCTTTTTATTATATATACACAGTGTGGCAAATAATTTTTAAGACTCGCGCTAGATAAAAGCCAATAGCAGAGCCAGTTTTGAAATTGCGCATGCGTATATATATTCGAAGCCTTATCTAGCGCGTGGCTTTGTTTCAGCCATTTTGGTTAACTCTTTAAAACCATACAGGCGATTTTTGAAAAGTAAAAATATTTGTTCTTCGGAATTCTGAGATGGAACAGAGAGCGGTCATTAAATTTAATGCAAAACTTGGTTGAAGTGCATCGGAAACATATATTTTGATGAAGCAAGTTTATGGTACGTTATGTTTGAGTAAATCAAATGTTTTCATTTGGCACAAACGTTTTCGGATGGAAGAAATACGCTAGAAGATGATAAGCATACTGGATGACCAAGTTCTTCGAAGACACCAGAAAGTATAGAAAAAGTGCGAGAATTTGTTGCAAAAAATCGCAGTGCATCCCTGAGAATGATGTGAGAGGTTTTACACATCAACAAAGAAACGATTCGAACCATTCTGCATGAAGATTCGGGTAAAACTAAAGTCTGTGCTAAATTTGTTCCACACACTTTAACGGGCGAGCAGAAATCATTGAGAATTGCACATTGCAGGGACATCATTTCTGCCTATGAAAATGATTCAAACTTCCTGAAATCAATTGTTACGGGTGATGAAACATGGTGTTTTCAGTATGACCCAAATACAAAGCGCCAAAGTGCCGAATGGAAGTCAAAAAACTCTCCACAAGCCAAAAAAACTCGAAAAGTGCCATCAAAAATCAAAACAATGCTGATTACCTTTTTCGATAGTAGAGGTGTTATCCACAAAGAATTTGTTCCCGCTGGACAAACCATTACTGGAGAGTATTATTTAAACGTTTTGAAACGTTTGATTGCCAGAATTCGTCGCATTCGTCCAGAATATCGCGAAGAAGACAGTTGGTGTTTGCTGCATGATAATGCACCGAGTCACTCCTCACTCATTGTTCGTCGCTTTTAGGATAAAAATAACGTCTGTGTGTTGAATCATCCTCCGTACTCGCCTGATTTAGCACCATGTGACTTTTATTTATTCCCAAAAATAAAATTGAAGTTAAAAGGTTTTTGACGTGACAACGTCTTAAATTAGGTTGCGGCTGGGAGTCACTTATGAAAAAGTGTAACGCCCGGTAACGTTACGATGAGTCACCGAACGAGAGTGCTGCGCGCGCAGCTGCGCGCGCAGCGCTAGAGAATTAGGCGCATTGAATCGGCGCATGCTTGTCTCTGTCTTTGTCTTTCTCGAACGTTCTTGGCGTTGGAAAAACAAGAAAGCGTCATAATACAAGTTCACACGTGTGGTTAAAGTATCGTCAGCTGTGTCTGTAGTGAAAATGTGGAGTGCTTAGATTCGTCATTTACAACAACTACAACAATAAAGGTAAATAATTGTACACTGATATTTCATTATCGTAAACTATGATTGATTGCTTAATTGTTAGATTGACACAAAATTTGAGAAACTGAGTTTATAGGTTATGTCATACTATTGATAAATGTTGATAGTGTTAAGTAAATTATTAGTTTAAAATTAATTAATTAATTAATTATTATTTTACAAATTTTAAATAGTTTCAAATTTATTTAGCAAAAATTTGAACCTTCGATCTGAATAAATGTTTTGATTTTCGAATTGATTATTTAAAATTACAAATATTAAGAAAAGTGGCAGATATAAGAAAACTTTATTTAAACTGTGTTGAGCAAGAATTTTAACATCTAATATAAGTAAATGTTTTAATTTTCAACTTCATCATTTACAATTACAAATTTTATTTAATTTCAAATTTATTTAGCAAAAATTTGAACCTTCGATCTGAATAAGTGTTTTGATTTTCAAATTGATTCTTTAAAATTAAAAATTCATCCATTCAATTTCAAATGTTCAACAGGAATCACCACTCTCAAAACAATGGAAACGGTGCCTTCAACTTCCAGTACTTCACGGAGGATATCGTGCCGTCAACGTCTGCAGTACCTTTCGTTGTTCCACACACCACCTCTACCGCCAGAACGAATGCTCAGCGACAACGTGAGTACAGACTACGAAAAGCATTGACCAGAACTCCTGAACAAGTAAGAGCCTTTGCAAAAGCGGCTGCGGAGAGGATGGCCGAGATGGAAACGACTCACAGACTACTCGAGATATTCGCAATGAATACTTACGACTTCGTGGACACACTCTAGACACAATTACCAAACAAGCCGTAAAATTCTGTGACGACGCAACCGAGGCTGGACAACTTATTGTAACGAACATCAATTGTCAAAGTTTAAGTCCCCATGCCGCGGACATTGAAACAGATACAGTGATACCACGATCAGACTATTTAGTATTGACTGAAACGTGGATGCGCGACACTTGTGAACCAACTCCAATCAAGGGTTATGAGTGCGTATCCAGGGAAAATAATCGACCTAACTCAGATACCAACGCGGCTGGTGGAGTGGCGATCTATCGTAAATTATCATCGACATCTACGGCGGAAGTGTTCCAAGTTGCGATTACAGACGTAACTCGTGTCATTAAAACCAAGGGTGACATGTGCATGACTGAAGTTACTTGCTTCGCCGCTAATACTAGCTTCAAGTTTATACTCGGTGCTGTATATATTCATCCAGGAGCTAGTATGCAGGATATTGGAATGTTACTATGGCAAGGACTCGGTCCGTACATTCACAACAGCCAGTACGTGCCACCGTTCGTGCAAATTGATTCTAGTATACCGATTCTTGTGTGTGGTGATTTTAACAAAAACGTAAAGCCTGACAACTCGTTTCTTAATTTCATGAAAAATACGTATAATCTTGATTGCGTATCAAACGTTTCTAAGTCAACTACGTTAAAAGGAACAACTATCGACTTGACTTTCGCAAGACACATTACAGCAGAAACACTTCCTTTCATTTCATATTTCTCCTATCATCGTCCTATCCTCAACAAAATCACTCAAATAGGAATTAGTTAAGTTTAAGTTTACATGTACAATGTTTTAGTAAACACAAAATATATTTCTATAGTTAAAATTTGTGCAATTCTTATTTTCATTCAATTCCTTGTTCCTATTGTGCAATTTAATTATATTCATGTCAATAAATATTCTACCGTTGTCACGTAAAATCTTCGCCGTAAAACCGACTTTACAGGCAACCATTGTTTTTTTTTTTTTATGATATCCCGACCATCCAGAGAGCTGCGACGAGCACTTTGGAGGCGATTCCTCAAAGTGGCCTGCAAGAGGCATTTAATTCCTTATTAAATTGTTCTAACATATGTATTGAATCCGGAGGGGATTATTTTGAATAAAAAAATAATAGAAATTGAATTAGCTTGTTTCTGTTTTATTTTACAAACCCATTCTTAAAAATTATTTGCCACACTGTGTATATAGTCAAATATTTCAATCAAATAGGTATAGAATGTGATTCACAAAATTTATAGTATTAATCTGTAATATGTTGTTATATATTTAAAGCCTTATATATAAACAACTGCTCAGTTTGAAGCTGTCTACCTTATGTAGAGGGCTAAATCCAGTACAATGCGGTAGTTAAATAACTGAAGAATTTAATTAAATAACTGCACACATCGAACAATGAGCAAAGGAAGATACTGTGCTAGCTTCACGTTAATTTAATAAATTCTTATTATCATCGCTCTATCTCTTTCCTCTTTCCTTGTTGAAATCACACACACTCTAAACACCCATTCAAATCTATTCTTCCTACAGCTAAACAATTCAAGCTGTTAGAATGAGATTAAACTCAATTCCTTAATTTTTTATTGCAAAGTCAGTGACGATCTCGTGGGATGTTGGAGGTAATAGATTTTATAACCTTTCTGTTTATTCGGCTGTAATATAATTTTTAATTACTATAATTGATTCAAAAGGAAACGGCGACTATGTATACTTTATAGATGGTTATTGTTGCGTATCATTATTAATAATATTCACTATATTTTAATCATGTTTGTTAGTTTTATTTCAACACACAAAGCGCGGTATACCCTCTAGGGATTTACATCTATTTACAATTGCTAAACAAACATTTATACAGAATATTATGCAAGAAAAAAAGAAACGATAAAATAAATTAGAAACCTGATTCTTTTAGGTTAGACAGATATTCATAATTATATTTAAAACATTTATTAAATCTTTGACGAATCCCTCTGGTATTTAAAAATTCATACATATCTTCAACACTCGTAACTGTCTGTTGTCTAACGCGCTTTAGAAAAGTGTGAATTCCAACAGTAGGTGTCTCGAGTCCTGGGTTTCCTTGCAACAGAATAGCTAGATTCCTAAAAAGCTCCAAATGCTGTCAATAATGCTCTAAAATTTCCTTTGCTTGTTATGAACTGTGTATTGCAAAAGTTAAAACGGAAAATAATGGAATTCCAAACGTTAAAATTCTTTCATATGTTTCATTTGTTTTAAAATATAATTAATCAATTTTTGCACTTGAAAATGAGATGATTATACTTGGAGCATTAGGCCTAAAGCATTTTGATCGTCTATTGGAAGTTGAGCCAAATCATATTTAATTATTTTAGATTCAATACAAGCAGTCGCTAACTACCCACCATGATTATCATGGCCTGTACCACGTGTACTAGGGATAAGCAAAAAAAAAAAAAGATTCAATATAGTCTGTGAGAAGGGGGATATTCGCTAAATTATGGAAACAGTTAGATGAAGTAGTTTTGTAGGATCTAATCGCCCGAAGAAAATTTGATATTTAATAGAATTTAGTTTTTCTTTGCACACACACACACACATTGACTATTAAAAATTTACACCGAATTTCTAAATCCTACATATGAATTATCCTGATGATTGTTTTATACAGAATTATTCTTTTTTTTTCGAGTATTTATTCCCCACATTTTATCCCTATTTGAAAACAGAAGGTTTTTATACTTTCTGTCCTGCACAAAATCTCGTTGATATGTGGTGTAAATTTGATATTTTTTATTCTATGATTTGAATTTTTTATATCTAAAATTTCAGCTTGATTTACTGGGTTTGAGATATTATTCGGTATTTCAATTGAATATTTTGTTTTATTATGTAAGTAAAGAATAAATTAGTTTTCTCTCTGGGCTTTATAGTAATTTATTCCTATTACACCATCGAATCACATAATATACGATATATTCGCATTATTTTTCAAGAACCTGGACAGACTTGTTCCATTAAAAGATAGAAACTTCGTTTACATTATAAATTATTTTTGCGTTTGGATGTTCTAAACTCTTCAGAAAGTCGTTTAATAATATATACTACAAATACAAGTTATATTTATATAACTGGAGGCTAAAATTGGGGTTAAAGGAACGCTCGAGGGCATCCTTTTGTCAGTTTTATTTTTTTAACATTAATATTCTCATATGAGATATTTGGCCTTTTTTCACTGCTTAAATAAGATTGTATAATTCTTATTGAATTGATGGGAACGTTATCTATATAGAGTTTCATTTATTGCTGGCCAACATGCGTTATCGAATGCCCCTGCTATATTCAACGTAATCAAAGAAGTCAGTTCTCCTTGCCTGTGTGTCATTATAATTTCCATTATATCTTCCATTGCACTGTTCGTTGATTTATATAAGGTGAATCCCATCGTGTTGCATTTCACCCATAAATTATCTTCATAATATTTATTCATTTTGTTTATAATTATATTTTCAAATGTTTTTGGCGTCAATAAGATTAGTCGATAGATTTTGCTTGTTTCATAGTTTGTTAGATTTTGAAATTATCTTTACAATAGAATTTCTCCACATATCCGGATAATAACCAAAATCAAAACATTTGTTGAATATTTGTTGTAATATCGGGATGTGTACCAGCGTATTTGGTCATATTATTACTGATGTCATCTGAACCTGGCGCTTTTTTATAATTATTTTTTAATGATATTTTCAACATCTTTTATTTCTATAAAAACGTTATTTTGTTTATATTCAGGTGTATGGTTCCAAATAAAAATATGTTTCTATTTATCTACATCATCATCTGTAAATAAATCAATCAATAGTGAGAGAGACAATTTATTGTATCTTTTTTAAAGTATCTGGTTTATATATATATATTATATATATATATGTGAGAATAATACAGAAGTGAAATTGTACTGAAATCAGGTGGATAAATTAAGAGAAAAGCATCTCCTGTTCGCGATTCTAAGAGTTGTTCATAGGTTGCATCATCTGTCGGAATAAATATAAGCTATTCGTTTATTTTTAATTATTCCAGAATTGGTCAAAATTAGCCATTCTTGATTAATCAAGAAATTCTAACCACGTACACCTTTTGAATGACCAGTTTTTTTTTGTCGTTAAAGTACAGCTTGCACCATACTGTCGAGGACTAATATTCCGAAACGATTATGTGGTTAGCTTATTTTTCTTTTAATAATCAGGAATGAGTATTTGACCAATTCTGGAATAATTGAAAATCAACGAATAGTTGATCTTTATTCCGATCTTTAGTTGCACGATCAGGAGATGCATTTTTCTTAATTTATCAGCCTGATCTCTGTACAATTTCATTTTTTGTACAATTTTTACATTGTTTGGCGTTCTTACGCACTTCATGCCTTAAATGCCTATTTAATGATTATCATAATGCCTGAATGACTAGTGTTTTCTTTGCTCGTTAAGGTACAGCTTGCATCACGCTGACGATGGTCAACAGCTCGAAACGCGTACTTGTTAGCTTTTCTTGATTAATCAAGAATACGTATTTGATCAATTTTGGAATGATTAAATATCAACGAATAACGCAAGCCATCAGCCAACCTTTAGTTTTAAATAAATATTATAAAAATAGTTGCAGGAATAGAATTTTGTAAAATAAATCACAATAAATTCACAATATAAGTCTATTTATTAGTAACATATAGCAATAACATCCCGAGAAGTTCACTTGTTAAAATAATTTGATTTGTTCCCAACTAGCGCAACTATAGACTTTTAATTGTTTTTGAATAGCGACCACTCTTAAGCACATCGTAGCCGCTATTCTGATAAAATCTTAATTATTTTGAAATGAATCTGACATAATGGTTTCACATAGTCGTTCAAACAATTATTTTTAAATAATTATTAAAAATTGTTAACATGCCAATCTCAAACTCAACTTACGAAATGGCTCCATGATAACAGAAATGTGATTTTCTAGATCCAAAAACAGCTAAACGAAACCATCACAAGGAGACCGGGGCAAGTATACTTGACTTTGACTGCTAAACATAGGGAAATAACATATTAGTTCTCCCTTTATCTTTCATTTGACTGAGGCGATATTTTCAAGATAAACTGTTTTTAGAAAGAAAGAGTAATATTTATGCAAGACGAGAAATACCCTGTGCACAAACATAAATCCAGAAGAGGACATCCATACGGAAAAGACCCCTCGGTTGGCCGGTATCGTGATCAGGTTGCACGGACCGATCCGATCTTCTCCATGGAAAAGACACCACCACCCTGTGTAGCAATCTTCTCTTCGTAAAGGAGAGCCCTTTGATTAGTACTATTAATATCAGTCCTAGATCCAGAACCAATTTTTCCATGTACTCTTCAGTGACAAGTAAAGATTCATATAGACATTCGTTCTCGACTTGTCTTTATCTAGATAGAATGTATAACCCTCTCCCATTCCATTTATATCAGAGATATAGGCCACTTTAGACAGAAGATCTCATGGTCTGAACTAGCTTCATTTCCAACAGAAATACACTCTACACGTATTTAAAGAAGGGCATATTGACTGATAAAAGATACAAGTACAGGTTATTGAAGTCTTTATTATATATTTGGGAATTTTTGGACCCTCTTCCAGAAAAGTAGGATTTATTGTATTTTTCCAAAGGCTTATATAAACATAAAATTTCGTTGAGAGACGTTTAGCTGTCAGATGTGACCAAATTCCTTTTTGGCTTTTATTTCTTGGAGAAATGCTGTCACAAATTTATGTATATTCGAAATATAATTTAAATATCTCATATCCGACTCTTCTTTAATAATCAAACCCATAGCACAAGATTGATTTTCTATATAAAATGAATTATTTGTATATTTCCAAAAATAATATTATTTTCTTTACAAATTCTAAATTTTGTGTTTGTTCGCCTAATTTTGGACCCCAGGGTTTAGGTTGTATTTTTTTTTATTATTCAGGATTTTTAAATTCTCTCTGTAGTGCATTTTGCATTCTATATATGGTTGGGAATCTTTCACTGAATTTTAATATCTGCCATGTCACTATCTTTGATATATAGATTGGCCTTTTTCAATTTAGCCGAAGCTGGTGATGTGGCCTTTTCATTGGTATGATTCTGTACGTTCTGTATACAGATAATATTTTAAAATGCCCGATTTCAATGCATTTATTGAAAATACGTATACCTTTTCACTCATAGACTATATAATTTCGAATCAATTATAATTATGAGAGATCACGTTTTATATCGAAATATTAAGATTGATCGCAAGAACTGAAATAGTTTTTGGCCTGGAAGCGATAGGAATTATTTCGATTTTTTTTTTTTTTTTTTGCTATTGCTGTTATTATGAGGAAAATAAGCATTTAATAGTAAGGAAGGAATTTCGAACAATAAGGAAAGAATACGTCAAAGACAATAATTCAGAAGAGTCATCAGAGTAGTTACTGTGAAGTCTCTAAGTGGCTACGTACTGAGATATTGCGGTACGGGTCCTAAACCAGGCCGAACGTAGCTCTTTTGCCCTCAAATATGAGTTTACTTATAGCTCCGAGCTACCGGGAGATTTGTGACCCTGGTCCAGTTTTCCGGATTGGGGACACCAGCTTGTCATAAGCTGGACTTCTTTTTACCACTTATTTCACCGTATTATATATTTCGTCATAGGACTCGCTTTTACCACTTTATTTTTGTTTTAGGCTAGAATTGTGATATGCTGAGATTTATCCTTTTTAGCTCCTGTACTCCTTCTCAACTTTATCTCTTTTTCTATCGAGAACGTATATCTTAAAATCTTTTATCCTGTTATTGCTTGGATTTTCATCTAATCACAGTCAATCTTTCTCAATGGATATTCACAACCTTGTTTTTACCCCTTATAACCTATTCCTCTATGTTGTCACTCTTAAATGCCTATTTTATATAATCACACAAAAATTTACTAAATATGTGTTTTCAAGTATACCGATAAAATACAGTAGGTTTTATGTAAGCTTTCTACTATTAAGTATGGATTTTCTTCGAAAGGCAATAGTATATTTGATAACCATGTTTGAAAATATTTAAATGTAGATTATTCTGTATATTAACGTGCACACACTGACTACCAGTTTCAATAATCAATAAATGAATATATGTTGATTAAAAAAATGATTTAGTAAATGCAATGTATATATATATTATGATGGAGACACGAATACATAAAATTATTCTTTCTAAGTGAGGCATAACCGGGCTTTTGAGAGTTCATATATCACAACAACCTAACTACTATAAGACTACATAAGGAAGTTTTGAAAAAAGCTCAAGTTAAAAATTTTAAACAAATTTGTGAATATAGATATTTTATTTAGTTCATACACACACTTATATCTGTTAAATTATATATTTATTTATAGTTATATGGCGCTAAAATTTCTGTTTTTTTTTTTTTGCATAGTGTGAATATAGTGTGTAAAAGATATGGTAATTAAAATTCACGTCAATTTATACAAACACAATTTTTAAACTATTTTTGAGTAAATCAATTGTAAACTTTGAATGGAGAAAAATAAGATCGAAAGCAACACACGCACTTACACAAAAAAAAAATTGAAACGCTGAATATTTTAACATTACAATTTTACTCACAAACATAGGTTGGTAAAAGTTATTCCTTCGTTCCAATTTTGTTTTACTATAAAATTTCCGTCTAACCTGGATTTTCTTCTTTCTCGGCATGGTGACAGGAATATATCACGTGTCTAGCATCGAATCTCGCATCCTTCTGTAAGTAGAGATGCCACCAAGAATGCAGATAAGTTTGGAGTATATCATATTAAAAACTACAAAAAGCTTTATTAAAATATGCAGATAAACTATTGAATATTCAAATGCTCAATCAAAATAAAATTATTTAATCGCCATAAATAACCTAAATGTTAAATGCTGCCTGAAATCACTCTTTAAAATATTCCAATTTTTATAATAATATTCGAAAAACTTACGCAAAATGTTTCTTTATAAAAAGATACATATAGAAACAGATTTCGTAAGGTTTTTCGAATGTTTTTATAAAAGTAAATCGCAAATTTATCATATCTGAAAATACCATTTTTTTATATCGTTTACTGTTTGGCTATCACAGAAGAGAGCGGTGTATACAAATGTAGACTCACAACAAAATGTAAATATATCTCGGGGTTTGAACCAAAAAATGCGACACATTTGCCTTATAGGAAATAATTACACGACACGACATAGTTGATAGAAATTTATTTATAAACCTAATTATTGTGTGATAAAATTATGTAAAAAGTACGGAAGTTGTAATGTTATATTGGGTTTTGCATGTAGCCAGCATCTTTTTGTATATCTTCTGAGAAATTCAATATTAACTCCTCTGATCAACTTCTCCTATTTATTTTCCTTGAAACGTTTATCAGGAACTAAGGCAATTAACACAGATACCTAACGTCTTTTCGACCCGTCTATTAATTGATATTTGTGAATTTTCCATAAAAAACTTTCTTATGACGGTTATCACATACTAAGCTTTTCAGTATGCATATAGACTTAACGCATATATTTAACGTCTTTTAGAGACCCGTCTATTATTTGATCTTTGAAAATTTTGCCATAGTAATCTCTTGTGACTATTTTCACCTACTAACCTTTTCAATAAGCATATATACTTGCACTACCTATAAGTAACGATTTTTTTCTTAGTTTCATATTCTATATTTATATATCAAATTCTAACTCCATGTAAAGTTTAAAATATCTATGTTTAGCCTGCTATCTCTATATTTTATCTTCTAGAATTTTTTTTAATATTTTCCAATCCTTATATTTTGACATCAAACACTAAGTATTGGCCTTCACTTCTATGTTTCAATTCTAACTGCTTTGGATCAACTTCAAGCTTAATGTAACTTTTCAAATCTTTGTATTTAAATTGTGTGTATCCATGTTTTTACCTCTTGTTTATGTTTCGACACTTCTAGATTAATAATTGGCTAATCGATATACTGAATAAATTAATCAATAAGATGAGAAAAAATGAAAATTTCCTTGAATTATTATAATTGTTGTCCATTTTGAATATACAGTTAAGCTTTCTTTACTATTTTATATCAATATTTCAACAAATAGCCCTATGTAAAAATTCTTAAATTCATGTATCTTTCTCATATTTTTACTAATGTTAAAATCTTATTTTATTTTAGACAAAATTTTGATATCATTTCTGAGAGTCAAATATTCCAGTTTGCCCCCCCCCCAACTTCTCATTTATAGTTTTATATAAACAGTATAACTTCGTTAATTCGACAAACGATAATTTGATTATGTTTTGATATCCTGACCTACGGTCTATGATATAACAAACTGTAATTCCGACACTATCGATAATCAGATTATTTGAAAATTCAAATTTCGACAATTTATTTTGGTTATATTGTGAAATAATAGCAAAGGATTTAAAACGAGATATCAATCGAAATTATTTTGTGTTGCAAAAGGTTTCTTTATTCAATAAAAATGGCAAGCTTAAGCGTTATCTCATCATCAGGCCAATTGTTTCGGAAATTCCTACAATATATGTATAGAGGTGTAGGAGGTATTTTTACATATTTACATTTGAAAGAATTTAACGAATTCTCTGAGAAATACTTTAAATATATATAAATCCTGAAACTTATTACTTATAACGGAAATAAAATTTATAAAATATGCTTTGCAAAAACTATTGAAAACATGTTTCATTCTCAAATTACAGATAGAATATTAAATCTTTTGATGAATGAAGGACATCATAACTCAACTAGGTAAAGACAATGGATTTATCTTAGTGATGTGTGTTGATATTGCTGTGGTATATATATTCTTCGGTTTATACTGCTATTTTTATTTGAAATTAGTGATTCCAGAATGAGTCTATTATATTTTGAAAATATGTTTCGAAAATAACCTTTCACATCTTGTAGGTTAAATTGATGGCCGGTGGATTATTCATTGCTGATATATTAGTGATCTACTCTCGTGATTTTTTACATTGCGGATGTGTATTTTGATTCTGATGGCGAATGTTCGGCTGGTTTCTCCTATGTATGAGGCAGGGCACAGTTGGCAGGATACAGAGTATATGGCGTTGTGCTGATTTCCAGGTTCTATTCTGATATTAGATTTGGTAATATGGTTTCTTATTATTTGACCTATGGACCGGTGGATTCTGAATAAAAATCTAATTCTGAATTTCTTTAATTCATAAGTCAGTTTTTGATTGGTTGGAGAATATTGTAAGTAGAAATTGGTTCGATATACTGTCTGATTCTTGGGGAGGAATTTGTTGTAGGTGTGCTTCAGAATGAATTGTAGTGGAAATCCGGACTTTTGCAAGTTATGAATGATATTTATTTTTATATTTTTTTGAAACCAGGTAGAGAGCAATGGGTGATAATTCTTTTGGTTCGCGTCTTAACTATTGATATTTTATGACCTATTGGACCAAATGAATTGAAACTAAGATATGATGGTTCTCATCCTCTTTTGTAATAGACTGTGGAATGGAATTTACGTTCGGTTCTAAGGATAAGAATATCTAAATATGGTAGTGCGGCTTCAGTTTCTGTCTCCATTGTGAATTTAATCTGGGAGTGGTAACTGTTTAAAGTGCTTAAATTCAGTTGTTCTCTTTGTCTGTTTCATGTTCACACAAGATATCATCGATGTAGCGGTACCATTTCTTTATGCCAAGTTCTTTAAAGCTATTGATCCATTTGTCCAGTTTCAACATCACTATTTCAGCAGCTATTAATGATAACGGGCTCCCAATGGGGTAACCACAAATATGTTGATAGATTTCATCTTCAAAATTAAAATTCATAATTGAAAGACAGAGCTGGAATAAAGTAATGATTATATTGGTTTCTATGGTATCAGTCAAATTTTGATTTAGTATGTCCTTCAGATTGTCTATTATTAAATGGTGGGGGAGGATAAGAAATAAGGATACCACATCAAAGAAACCAATTATACATCCTGGTGTAGGTTTTAAATCCTGGTTTATTTTAACATTGAACTGAAAGCGGTTCAGGTTGATCCTGTTCTTGTCTGGAGGAGGACTCTCTCAAGGTGGAGGAGCCTCCCTTCCTGAGGAAAAATGTATATATTTGATAACTAATTTGTAAATATTATCATTTTACTTTTTTCAATTTGTATAACAATTAACTAGGTCAATAAAATATTTTATATTGTCAATTGTCTAAACTAAACCAACCAACCTATCCTAAACAAACTCTCGTCAAATTTTAAAACACCTATCTTCACTCTCTTCAAAATTTCAAAGTATTACCTTAAACCACAAACGTACATCACTCACCTTATAACAATAGTCTTTTCCAATGTCTATAGTTGCTACACATACGCCGTCGCATCACCTTATCATCTTTATTTATTTTATTTCTTGCAAACATCAAACGGGCGCATTCACCTTCATCTGCACCCACCACCACGGTCGCTATATCGGCTTCCACATCGACAAGCGAAACCCGTAGCTATAGTATCACTGCCCAACCTAGCCCAAAATTACATAACGCACACATGACAGGCACCAATACATTGATGTCAATTTGTGTTAACATAAAGAGTGTGTGGGCTTGAACATCAACACTGTTCTATATATTTCTCCTTTAGTATATTTTTGCATTTTGACTTTGTTAATATTATTATTATATTCTGTATATTTATGTTTTCCGATGTTCTTTGGAGAAACAGGATTTAATCAGATCAGAGCTAATTTTTCTCTGGCTTGATTGGCCCTTAGTCTCGCGATCATATTCGTACAAACATGTTTCATCTCCCGTGATTAAATATTTGTGTCAATGGGGATTATAATTAAATATTGTCACTATCTTCTTGCTTGATTCATTGTGCTATACTTTCAGGTAAACAAATTAATGTTTAGACATACGCAAATTTATAAATTCGATAAAAACATCCGCGCAGGCGTTATCAATATTTTTACGTGTTGATCAATGTTTTTCTATAAAGTCCAATAAAACTATTTTTTGAAATTTGGAAATTATTGATCACACGTTATATAGTCATATTAATCAGCCTGATTCGCGTGAAATTCCATTGTTTTTGTGGATATATATATATATATATATTATATATATTTATTTAAAATGAATTGAAGGGTTGTGATAAGTTCGCACATAATTATCTTTCCTCAAAATTGCAGATTCTTTTGCTATTCATGTAAACATTTTTATTCATTTATTCTCTGTGGACCTTTTAAAATAAATATAAATCTCTATAAATTTAAATATCAAATTGATATTTTCTCAATAACTATTGTCCTCTCTGTTAGCATTTTTATAAGTTGTTTTTCATAGATTAATATATTTGTGTTTTAACCAGATGACCGCGCTACTTTGCAGGTATATATTTGGTTTTAGAAATGATGTAAAAGAGTTAGTCAGTTATGAAAGGAAATTAAAAGTGTTAATTTCTTCGAGGTGTTGTTGATTACTCTGCTCGATGGTAGAATAGGAAAGTCATAGCTCCCAACAGGTTATGGGCCCAGCAGAACGCTTCCACTGCGCCGTAGAAAGTAATTAGAAGTTAAAGCCAAAGAGGATAAATTTTAAGAAAAGCTAAAGAAGAAAAAGCTGAAGTTAAAGCTAAAGAGGATAAGGCAAGGGAATATTTGGCTAATGAGGAAAAGTTGAAGTTAAGGCTAAATAGATAAAGTTAACTAAGATAAAGAAAAGAATTTGATTATTAGAAATTTAAGCGATTTAAAAACTGAACTTTGTGCAAAGAAGAAGAAAAGATTAAAGTTATAATTTTTTTGTGAAAAAAAAAAAAATTTGCATAGCTATAAAAATCAATGGCTGATGAATTGAGAATACCTAAACTAGACGGCAATAATTACTATTCTTGGGCCATAAGAGCAAAATTAATTTTGATTCAGAAGGACATATGAGATGCAATTGAGCCTGGCCTTCCTAGTCAAACTTCCGAAAAACAAAAGCGGAAAGATAACTTGGCATTATCTATCATATTATTATCGGTTGAAGATTCATTCTTAGATGATATCGGTGATTGTGAGCGAGCGATCGATGCATGGCAGAGACTAGAGGACATCCACACAAAGTACGGCTTATTGCACATATTACAGCTACTAAGAGAATTTTTTACCATTATCAAAATAAATGACGAAGATATGAAAGAATATTCCGCGAGAATAATGGAATGTCATAGAAAATTGGCAAAGTGTCACCATGGATTTGGGGATGTAGAGTTAGCGTTAATTTTGCTATTGGGATTGCCAAAGAGTTACGAACCACTAAATCTCTGTTTAGAACAGCAGGAAGATAAGCTATCAACTAGTGTGGCTAAATCCAAATTATTATTAGAATAAAAACGACAGAACCAGCGTAAAATTTCTCAAGAAGATCCAAATAGCACTTTTGCGGTAAGAAGAAAAGAGGATACATGCAAATCACCATGGCAAGAACGAAATAAATTTAAATATGACCAACCAAGGAATTATCAGAATACGTTGACGGAAGGGAAAAAGGAAAATTATAATTATTCCAGGCAGATAAGATGTTTCAGTTGTGGCAAATTAGGACACATAGCTAGGAATTGCCAACTCCTCAAGGAGAATTAACGAAGGTATGCTGAAACAAAGTACGTTAGACCTTACTCATAAAGCTCTATTTGCAAATAACTTTAAAAACAATAACTCGGAGAATATCTGGTTTCTGGACAGTGGAGCTACTGAACACATGACGTCGAACAGACTGAAAATGACGAATACAAAAAGTATTTCAACTTTAGTTGAAATGGAAAACAATGAGAAAATAAAAGTATCAGAGATGGGTGATGTAACCAACAAACTCGGTCATGAATATGGAGATGAAACCTTGTTCTTGGAAAACGTATTATACGTTCCTGATTTAGACGGAAATATTTTGTCTGTTGGAAGGATTGAGGAAAGAGGAAACAAGGTATTATTCCAGAATGGCAAGGTCTCTGTTTTTAGAAGTTATGTCGAATTAATTTTGAAATCGAATAGAAGAAGAAGAATCTATACAGCGGAAGAACTGAAGCTGGCTAAAGTAAAGTCAACAAATGCAGATATCTGGCACAGAAGGCTAGGGCACATTTACAACAGGGATCTCCAAAATGTGAGTGACAAATCTGAGTGCAAAGTATGCCTTGAAGGTAAAATGAGAAGACTCCCATTTACTTCTAAACACGTCGAAAGTAAGAATACTTTATTACCCCTGTGGAGCTAATCCATTCGGATGTAGTAGGTCCCATTCACCCAATATCGAAGGAAGGGAGCTATTATTTTGTAACATTCATAGACGATTTCACTCATTACACTACAGTATATTTTATGAGGTCTAAATCAGAGGTACTTGAAAGATTTAAGGAATATAAGAACATTGTTGAGAATTACCACAGCAGAAAAATCAAAGTACTAAGAAGTGATAATGGGACTGAATATGTTAACAACGAATTTAATAAATTTCTCAATAAAAATGGCATCAAGCGACAACTTAAAATACAAAGAACACCTCAGAAAAATGGAACTGCAGAAAGAATGAATCAAATATTACTAAACACAGAAAGATGCATTTCACTTGAATCTGGGATTCCCAAATCATTCTGGGCAGATGCCGTGAATACAGCATGTTACTTAAGAAACAAATGTTCTAGCAAGGCGATAAGTAACAAAATACCCGAAGAAATGTGGACCGAACGTCCAGTGAAGATTGAGCATCTCCGAGTTTTCGGTTGTCAGACCTGGACATACAACGACCAGCGTCAATCCAAATTTGATTGTGTTCCATATGTGTTCTAATTGGTTATCCGGAAAGAGTTAAAGGATACAAGGTTTGGGATTCCAGAAAAAAATAAGGTTTTCGTAAGCAGAAATGTAAGATTTAGAGAAGACATGAAACTGATATTTTCCAGGTTTTACATAAAAATTTTGAAAAAGTCTTTGAATCTGTAAATGAGGAAGAGACGAAATTGGTAGAAAGGAACCAAAAAGACGAGCTGAAGAAGGAAGACGAGGAAGGCCAAAATGAAGCTGCAATCCCAAGGGGATATTCAAGGACTGAGGAAACAATATCGGTAGAGAAAAATCTGAATAACTTGGAACGAAAAGAGGATGGAGAGCAGGCCTATGAAGACGAAGAACTGAGGAGGGAAGACGAAGAGGAAAACCATAATGAAACTATAATCCCAAGAAGATCTTCAAGAATTGCGGCTAGGCAAAAGGAGGAATGTAGATCAGCCTTCCAACATGGAATAATTGAACATAAGAGCCATCAAGATGAAATACCGTCATCTTACGAGGAAGCGCTTAATATGCCAAAGGTACAAGATCGGCTGAAATCTATAGAATGCGAAATGTCATCACTTCAGGAACACCGAGTATGGGATGTTGTTGATTCGCCAAAAAGTATTAGGCCGAACAACTAATCAGGATCTTTACCAATCTAGGCCTCCGATGAGGGTATCAAAACAACTTTAAAATGGGGGGTATTGTTAGCATTTTATAAGTTGTTTTTCATAGATTAATATATTTGTGTTTTGACCAGATGACCGCGTTACTTTGCATGTATATATTTGGTTTTAGAAACGATGTAAAAGAGTTAGTAAGTTATGAAAGGAAATTAAAAGTGTTAATTTCTTCGAGGTATTGTTGATTACCGATGGTTGTATAGGAAAGTCTAAGCTCCCAACACTCTCTTCCATATATAAATATATATATATATAGTTTAAAATAAGCCCTTCTTTCTGATTATTTTGTTAAATAAACATATGCCAATGTATGAATCACTAGGTGTGTTACCAACAAAATGTTTGTTATTCTCCTATATAAGGTCCATTAAGCATTTTATATACAGGGTGATCCAAAAGTCCCGCACAACTTTAAAAATTAATAACTCCGCGAATATTTGCGCTAGAGCAATGCGGTAAACACCATTGTGTTCAGGATGCAATGGGATTTTTTTATGGCAAATAATGAAAAATTCGAAATTGATTTTAGTTACAACTTTATTCGCAAGATGGCGCTCTACCAGAATCAGCTATTAAGCGGCCAAATTGTTTGATAAATTGAAAAATATAACTGAACGACACGTATTTTTCCTTTTTGAATACCAGGAAAGAACCCAAATAATATCAAATGATAAATTAAAAAAACACCATTACGCCAAAAGTTAGAAGAAATGGTTAACGATTTTTAAATACAATCTGAGATATGTAAAATAGGTATATGCAAATTAAAACATGTAGCAAAAAAATATTTATATTTTAGATGGAGTTTTGTGAAATAGATTGAATGTTTGAAAATAACTACTGATATCAATACACGATTTTTGAAATGTTAATATAGTACCAAAAATTATGATGGCACTACTAATAGGATTTCGTGCTATAAGGAATGTATAGTTTCTTGACTAATTGGCGACACTTGACTATTTAACTGGATATTTGTCATGATCCAAAGATGAAATATAGAGGGGATGGACAAAATATATTTGTCGTACTTTATTCCAAATATCCTATGGGTTTGTCAAATGTTATCATTATAAAACAACACTTGAAGTTTCACCGCATAAGTTTCTTTTCTGTGAAATATCAATATTTATTTCAAAGAGAAATATTTACTATTTCTAACTTTTTTGGATGAAGTATGAAAGGGTGAAAATATGAAGAGTAATGGCGAACGGAAAAATAAAAGTGTCCAGGGATTCCCATCCCTGGACACTTTTATTTTTCCGTTCGCCATTACTCTTCATATTTTCACCCTTTCATACTTCATCCAAAAAAGTTAGAAATAGTAAATATTTCTCTTTGAAATAAATATTGATATTTCACAGAAAAGAAACTTATGCGGTGAAACTTCAAGTGTTGTTTTATAATCATACGCCGCGGTCCTTTATAATTTAAAATGTTATCATTGTTTATTATACTGTACATAATTTTGAAAATGTATCCTCTAAAAAAAAAACATTTTTAAATCGACCTTTTGCGTTGAAAAACGTGGTAGCAAAATCATTTTGTATTATTTTTTGCGCAAAATTTATAAAGTTGGGGGGATACAGAGAATATTCCTTATGCTATTTTTTCTAATGAGCGAAAAGCGATAAACTAAACATAGGGGTTAAAATTGTGTATACCAGTGTTATTCGAGAAGTTATAACACTTTGGCCTGCACGACATAATATAAGATGTGGGCAAATGATTAACAAAAAAATTACTGTTCACAGAAAAAAAAGAGTCAAGATGTGAGGACAGCATTTATTATTCCCATAACCCAAAACAAAGAGCTGCAAAATATAACACATGAGGTAACTGCCTTCTCTCTTGTATTAGGTCACAATCCTTGCTCAATGTGGCGCCCTTCATTCTCAAACACCGCCTGCAGACGATAGATGACAGAATGGTCACAATAAAATAGTTGAAATTTATAAAACGTGCCATCTGATAGAAGCCTTCAACATGGCCAATGTGGTAGGCCGGCATCGATAAAAACGCGACTTTATGTACCCCCATAACCGAAATTGTAAGGCGTCAAGTCTAGTGATATTGGAGGCCACCGGTATATAATGTGGCGACTTATCCAACGATTTTTACCGAACGTAATCGTTCAGCAATTGTTTGGCACCGTGGGAGATATGAGGAGGTCCTCCATCTTGCATGAATGCTATTTCGCTTAGTGCTTGTCTGTCCTACAATATGGGAATAACTTTTTCTCTCAAAAGTTGAACATAACGTTCACCAGTTACAAAAACGGTTTAAAAGTTCTTCCATTTATTTTTTCAAAGAAAAATGGCCCAAAAATAAAAGAAGAAGTGAATCCACACAAAACTGTAACTCTGTGCTGATGAAGTGGTATTTCTGTAAAAATCCTAGGGTTGTCTGTTGCCAAAATGAGTCAGTTTTGAATGTTAAATTCTCCCTTTAGATAAAAGTGAGCATCATCTGTTCTTAGAACATTTGACAGCCAGTTTTCATCAATATCAATTTGCCGGAAAACCCATGCAGCGAATTCTTGACACTTCTCAAAATCGCTGACTTTCAACTCGTGAAAACTTTGAATTTTGTTAGGGTATTTTTATAGAAAAATTCTAAATGTGTGTTCTCTCCAAACTATTCCATACGGAATCCCCGTTTGTTGAGAAACTTGTCTAGCACTTACTTCTCCATACGTGGATAACGTTTCAATAGCTTCAACATTCTGCAAAACCGTAACAGCCACTGACTTGCATGTCGATGGTCTTCCACTCCGAGGTTTTGCTTCCAGAGATCCAGTTTCCTCAAAACTTTTAATCAATCGCTTTAGAGAGTAGCAACTCATTGGTCCTTTAGCGCTTCGAATATCTTTAAAGGAACGAAACGCTCGTAAAGCTTCAGTGGCAGATTCTGAATCACAATTAAAATAATTCACCGAGAGTGCTTTATCCTGTAGTGACAGCATTCCAGGGGGAAGGGGGGAAGTCCGACCACACCTCCTTTCGGTCCCCCCTGGACCCTTGGAATATTTGACCAAATTCTGGTTCGTTTGCAAGATGACTAACGTTGCAACGGCACCCATTTTCAAATGAGGTGCAAAACTGATATCTCCAGTAATGCTACCGCGTCCGGGGTAACCGCCGCGTCAGGAGCTGCAGCTCGAGTTCATGATGAGAAATCTACTACGAGGACACAATTCAATCTACTACAACTCAATATAAATGGTACCCAGAGGAAAATAAAGAGCTGACTTGTCTTCTCTGTGACAACAATGTGCATATTGCTTGTCTTCAGGAGACAAAATTGAATCAGAATCTGAGATTCAATATCAAAGATTATACAACACTACGAAAGGACAGACCGGGAAAATTCGGAGGAGGACTTGCCGTTTTGATTAAAACTCTAGAAATCAAATTTAAGGGTATCGCCTATAATCAGAGTAAGCCTATAGAAAGCACGACAGAAGCTCAGGCAATAGAAATCTATCTTACAGATAAAACAATTCCAATCATAAATGTTTATGACCACAATAATACTAGCATCAATACAGGCCCGATAGAGACATTAAGTGAAGCGTCTTCAGATATCGCAATCATACTTGGTGATTTTAACGCCGAAAGACCATCTTGGGGATCACCTTTCCAGGATAACAAAGGTCAGCAGGTTAAGGACATGCTAACCGACCTCGACCTTACACCGTTAAATAATGAAAATAACACCTATCTATCCAAGTCCACACAGGCACAGAATTCGCAATAGACATTACAGCGATAAATTACAACATCGCACCCACAACACAATGGAAAATTCTGAAAAGTGCAATCAGTGACCACAGACCAATTTTAACAACCATAAAATTCAAAATTGAGAATTTCCAACAGAATAAAGAACACTAGAAAAAATCACAGAAAAGCTTGTAGAACTGTGCAACGAAGAATTAAATCACAAAACGATTGACCAAAAATTGGAAAAATTCTCTTCGAACATATCCAAAGCTGTAAAAGTATCGATACCTAGAGGTAGACGTAAAGACCTGTAAATACTTTACTGGAAGGACCCCAATATCGAGGCAATGATTGCAGAGAGAGACAAACTCAATCAACTTCTTAAAACAAATAAAACAGAAGAAATCATAAAGGAACTCATTGAAATTAGTCACAAAATAGAACAAAAAATTTGAATATTCAAACAAGAGAGAGAGAAAAATGGGCAGAATTCTGCGAAAAAAAATGAATCCAAAAAAGGAAAGCCATCACTGGAATATAATTAGTGTTATAAAGCAATCAAAACCAACACTAATCCTCCAATTCTCTAACCGATATGAATAGCGAGAACAAACAAACAGATGGCTGAAATAATTGCTGAATATCTTTCAAGCACTTCCAGACTCAGCTATACGAATGAAGGCAGGACTCTAAAAATAATGTAAACATGTTAGTTAAACAAGCAAGAAATTACCATCAACAAGATATTTACTCGAGAGACTTCACATTGAATGAGTTAAACTCATCAATAGGAAAGTTAAATCCAAGATGTCACCTGGAGATGCTCTAATCTTTGGTCAAATGATTAAATACTTTGGAGACAAAGCTGAAAATCAACTCCTACGAATACTGAAGATTTCATGGCAAACTGGTAAACTTCCAAAGAATTGGAAGATATCAATTATAGTGCCAATACTGAAACCAAACAAAGATGCCAAGGAATGCAAGAGCTATCGGCCAATTGCTCTTACCAGCATACTTTGTAAAATAACAGAATGAATTATCCACTCTAGGCTCATAGTCTGGCTCAATAACAATAATAAAATAAACTTCTACCGAACTGCCTAAAGATCCAGACACTGTACAACTGATAAACTGTTCTACTTCTGTCAATCAATAATAGATTTCTAGGAAAAACCGCCAAAGAAGACAACGGCCATATTCCTGGATATGACCTCAGCTTTTGATCGAGTGTAGAAATTATTTGAAAGGCTGCACAACATCGTAGTAAGAGGAAAAACTTCAATCTGGATTGCAGACTTCTCAAGGGGAAGAAGGATAAAGGTTCGGGTCAATGGAACATTTTCCAAGGACCGAAGAACATGGGCTGGTGTACCTCAGGGATCTGTGCTCAGTCCTCTACTCTTCTCGCTATATATTAACTGTTGTGTATGTAAATAGATGAAGATTATTTGCATTCTTTAAAGTCTCATTATGTAAGAATATATGTGTATATAAATTGGACATTTTTTGTTGTCCAAACGAAAATAATAAGAGCTAAAAAAGAGTCATGGTCAAGTTTGAGTTGTTGTACATCTAATTACGACACAACCTTAACAACATCCATCCTTACCTCACTGAAGGCACAAAAGTTGCCTGTTATGCAGATTATATAGCCATATGGCACACAAGTAGCAGTATAGAAATATCAGAAAAATACTGAACACATCAATGAGAAGTGGGCAATGAAACTCAAAATGACAAAAAAAAAGCCAATAAACACAAACCTATAGATCTCCTTCACTGACAGGAAAAAGGGCATGAATTTAACTCCAAAATAAGCATAAACAACCATATAATTGATAAAATTTGTTCTCCAAATTACCTAGGTGTGATACTTGATGAGGAATTGCGATTTACAGATCACATAATTAGCACCTCAAATAGAGCTACTAGAAACCTAAACATTCTGAGAAGGCTATGTGGAACAAATTGGGGAGCAAAACCCAAAATTCTCAGAACAACATATATCACCTTAATAAGGCCAATAATGGAATATTCAACACCCGTCTGGGCTCCCTCAAGTTCATCACTAAAAAGAAGACTAGACAGTGTTCAAGCAAAAGCGGCCAAATTAATCACTGGTTCTGTTTCAAATATCAACAATTAGAAAATTCAGAGAGAATGTGGTCTAGACCTACTTGAAAGCAGAAGACAATTAAAAACAATAAAATTCACCAATAGCTTAAACACTAAAGAAACCGAACACATATCCCATAGAACCTATTTAAACTGGACACAAAAAGAAAGGCTCAAAAGATCTTCAACACTTCAGTACGACAACAATATTAGAAAAAGCATAAATATGAAACATAATGAATTTCAAATTCGAGAATAACCAATATTTCCTACCCCATTGCCATCAAATGTAATCATCAATCTTAACCTGAATGAACCCTGCAATAAAAAAAAGAGAACAAAAACATTCTTAAAAAGAAAGGACTTGACACAATTGGTTTATGCGATCAGATAAATTATTTAACAGCATATACAGATGGATCATCAGACCTTACCATAAGTAATGGAGGGGCTGGAATTAACATAATACTGCAAGATGGAACATACATCAAAATCAAAGAAGGAGCAAGAAAGATTCCGTCAAACTTCACTTGTGAACCGAAAGCTATCTGGAAAGCTCTTGATGTATGCCTTAACCAACCATCCCTGCATCAGGCAGAATGAATTAAAATATACCGTACAACGACTTCATATCCGATCTAGAAGCAATTCAGAAGGGCAATACTATAATCACACAGAACATACATTCGTTACTTACTCAACTGATATCATTGGAGAATAACTGCATTCTACAATGGATTCCTGCCCGTGGGGGTAATGAAATGGCAGTTGAATTTGCAAAGGAAGCCAGAAAGTTGAGCCAAAGGAAAGAACAAATGTCATTATTTGACGCTAATGCTTTTGCAAAATACAAGATAATTAAACAAAAAATAAGAAAAGATCAAAATGTGAAATAAACTCCGATAGAAAAATGACAAAACTATAACAAGATTTAGAACAATACATTATAAAGGATGACAATACATCCAGATGGCACAAGAACCTATAGAACATGCAACAACTGTCCTGGTGTGGAACTAACACCTACCCACATATTCTCATGCCCGCAGCCTTGCAGAAAATTGACATAGACCCAGAGCAGCTGCTTTACACACCCATGATAGTGGACAATGCTGCTGCTGCTGCTGCTGTGATAGAGATGCATGGAGACAACTGAGACTCTTTATTGGACACGACAAAAACAACAACGGCATTCCAGAGTAAAATAAATCATCAGAGATAGATAAATATTTTTCATATGAATTAAAATAAACATAATCGATACTGAGAGAGAGTTGAATTGAAAAATTAGAAATTTATTATTTTCGAAATATAAATATCTGAAAGGATTCCAGCAAACCGCATCTAAAATATCAATTTTTTTTTTTTTGCTACATGTTTTAATTTGCATATACCTATTTTACATATCTCAGATTGTATTTAAAAATCGTTAACCATTTCTTCTAACTTTTGGCGAAATGGTGTTTTATTAATTTATCATTTGATATTATTTGGGTTCTTTCCTGGTATTCAAAAAGGAAAAATACGTGTCGTTCAGTTATATTTTTCAAATTATCAAACAATTTGGCCGCTGAATAGCTGATTCTGGTAGAGCGCCATCTAGCGAATAAAGTTGTAACTAGAATCAATTTCGAATTTTTCCTTATTTGCCATAAAAAATCCCATTGCATCCTGACAACAATGGTGTTTACCGCATTGCTCTAACGCAAATATTCGCGGAGTTATTAATTTTTAAAGTTGTGCGGGACTTTTGGATCACCCTGTATTTAATTCGATATTGTAAATATTATTTTTGGTCATATATAAGAGAGAATATTTATCTACGTTCAACATTCTTCGTTCAAATATCTCTGAAAGTTAAAAATAACATTTTTTCATGATTAAATATTTTTTTTGTATTTTAGTCATTTAAGAAACAAAAGGAAACTTTTTTCGCTTTTATCATATTTCTTTATTAATACTTCTTTAGAAATACGTTTTAAAAGAAAAACTCTCAATATAAAAGGTTATCCCTAAAGTTCGTAAACACTTGCAACAAATAGAAATACCAATATTGGTATTTCAATATTTTGCAAGCGTTAACGAACTTTTGGGACAACCTTGTATATTGTGAGTTTCTCTATAAAACGTATTTGTAAATACCTAAAAGAATACAATACAAAGAATACAAAGACATATATAAAAAATGTATTTATTATTGAGTTGTTAAAGTGATATCCTGCTGAAGGACTGACAAGTCCGAACGCTTGAAAATAAAAGGTTGTACAAGAGACTTAACCCTGGAAGCTTCATTTATTTTATAAAATACCAATATTATTCGCCAAATTATTATTCGCCATTATATATAATGTAATCTTTGTATTCTTCGTATTGTATTCTTTCAGATATTTACAAATACGTTTTAACGAAAAACTCACAATATACAAGGTTGTCCCAAAAGTTCGTTAACGCTTGCAAAATATTGAAATACCAATATTATTCGCCGTTATGTATAATGTCTTTGCATTATGTATTATTATGTGTTCGCCGTAATAATATTATTCGCCAAGTAATAAGAAAAAACAAGAACTTTTGGGACAACCTTATATAATAGAAAATCTCGTAAACATTTTTAAAAAATAAGAAAAATATTTCGAATGTAGGTGGTAGTAATATCACAATGGGTTATGATTAAGGAAAAGTATGTAAGCAAGCTACATAGTAATAAGTAGTGTGTAAAAAAGAGTTAAAAGGCGTGTTTCCAAAAGTTAGATTGGAGCGATCACCATTAACCCAGTATTAGCTAGGGGGGGGGGGGGGGGGGGGGGTAGGTTGTGGAACGGGATTGGACGAGGGGGGGGCCGTCATCTCTCACGGGGCAGTTGCTGCCAGGAGGTCACCGTCACTGGAATGTAAAGGGCTGCACGACCACCATCTCCTGTAGGTACCGTACTCAACCTCCTTCTTTACACGCTTCCCACTGCTCACATTTACATAACTACAAAGCTATATTCAATTTTAATAATACCTTTTATAAGTTTTACATTTATTAATTTCAATTTAAAGCGCTATGTCTCCCTAGGGACACCTGCGCTGTCATACATGTATGCCTCTACATTTGAATACATATATAAACTTGTATTTTTATAATTTTAGGCCGTGAATAAAATATTTTTATTATATAAACAAGTAGAAAGAGAGAAAAAAGAACTGTGTACAAAAGAAAGAAGTATCTGGTGATATGTACAATAATCATAATATAAATGATCATATTCTTAAAAGATATTTGTTGCTATTTACATAACTACAAAGTTCTAATCGATTTTACTAATACCTTTTATAAGTTTATCATTTATTTATTTATTTCAAATTAAAGCTCTATATCCCCCTAGGGATACTTGCGCTGTCATACATGTATGCCTTTACATTTGTCTATACATATATTTATAATAATTTTAGGCCGTGAATAGAATAGTCATATGATGTTAACAATGAGAAAGAGAGAGAAAAAAACGAGAAAAAAGAACTGTGTACAAAAGAAAGAAGTGCTTGGCAATATGTGCAATCAGCATAATATAAATTATCAATTTCTTAAAAGATATTTGTGACTATATAATTTAAAGTATATTTACAAAAGGTATTAAATTTAATATACATTTTTTTACTGGAAATAAAAATACTTGGATCTGTTACTATTAAATTATTGTCGATTCTATAGTATTGAAAAACAGGACAATCTAGTAAAATATGTATTGAGGTTTGTTCCTCATGTCCGCAAAAGCAACTCGAGTCTTTCACTGCTTTAATTATATTTAAAAAAGCTTCTGAAATTTCCGTGATTAGAAATGAATTGAGAATTATAAAAACTACAAATATCTAATCGATTTCACTAATGCCACTTATAGGTTTATTATATTCACACACATTTGAGTCTTACAAACTATTTATTTTATTTTGAAAGAAAAACACAAGAATAACCTTGTTGTGTTGTTAACCCACAGTCTGTAACAACGCTAACAAGGGCCAGGATCCCAACAAACGTATGTAGTTAGCTTTTCTTGTTTATTCAAAAAAATGTACCTGCCTAAATTCCGGAAACAAAATAAACGTTGAGTTGATTCTTATTTAGCCAAATTATGCTATTCTATCAACAAAATTTAATGGTTCTTTTATTATATATTATGTTTTATATAAAGTTTCCTTCTCTCCAAGTAATGTTATTAAATTCTAAAACTTATTGTTTTAAATTATCTTAGAAGTAAATCTTTTTTTCTTCAAAAACCCAAACTAAATTCTTTTAAACGATATTTACATTTTTTCAGTACTATATATTATAAAATAAATTTTATAATAAACTATTAAGTAATTTTTTTATTACAAAGGTTATAGATTTTTTCGCCACTGTTATATCTATTACAGTTTAAAAGTTCATTTCTAAAAAGAGGGGGTTAGAGGAATTAAAAAAAAAAAACTAAAAAACTACATAATTTATTATTTTCATTTACGCGCTTTTAAAAGATAAAATATAAACTATATATATAATTTGAATATATTTTTTCTAAAGCATATTCGATTTGTTAAGATGAAAAATGACTGAACCGAAAAATGATATTATCGCGTCGTTAATATGCTTTTATTTGACCCTTTCCCCCTTTAAATTTAATTAATTTGTCCTTTTATAATTATATATTATTTATTTGTAATTTTCTCTTCCTTCCACCAAATATCAGAGCAATACTACATAAGATATATATGTTTTAAATAGGTTTCATATTTACTTATATTTTTATCCTGTTTAATTAGGAAAATTAGTTTCGCACGCGTACATCATCTTTTCACAAGCATCCTACAAATATGCATGACTCTTACCTTTAAGTGTGGCATTTTATACAATTAGACCGTAGCGACACGGGTATCAAGAATTCTTCCCTTTCAGAAATGAAACTTTTATTTTCAAAATTATATTCAAAAATAAAAATGCCTATCTTGACCAGGAGCACATGCACCAGAACGCCATCTGGAGGAACAGAAATCAACTAAACATTGATTTAGCCTGTTCCCTGATATTTGGCTAACCCAATTTCTTGATGAATCAAGAAAAGCCATCGACAAAAATTATATTTATTTTATATTTGTGTAAATACATTGTATGTGCAATTTCATGTTTTATAATGAGTAAACAATTTCTTTTATATAAATAAAATTATTAATTCACAGATATTTGGGTTAGCAGAATGCAAATCTATAGGTACAACCTAGTATTTACTTTATATAAGCTCTTCAACAGTGCCTTCAAAGCGTGCCTGGTATTTTGATAAATATTAGTATGCTGCCAATTGAATTATTAGTAAATCTATTCTGATAATGGTTATAAATATTTAAATATGATTTGTTCTATCTTTTGAAATAACCAGAAAACCCATGTTTTTGTCATAAAAATATTAATGAACAATACTTGATATCTGTATTGTGTCGTTTAGTCTGTGAAGAATTATCTATCAAAACTATTATAATATATACTATAAAAAGAATATACTTGTTTTAGTACTTAAAATAGCGCTTTCTCCTGCCAGGTTTCAATTAAAATCAATAAAATAAATAAGATAGTATGGAAAAGTATATACAAATCTTTCAAGCTATATATAAATAGAATCATACGCTAACTATACTTGTAAAGACTCTGATTTGTAGTGAATTTTTGTTGTCTATGACATGGCCAACTGCAAAGGCGGAGAAAAAATATTAAAAACATTCGAAATGTGGATCTGATGGATAACCTAAATAATGAGATTAGTTGTTAGGTTTAGGAATGAATATTTTTAGAAGAGCGGAATTAGAACGAGACTTATAGGAGATGATCATATAGAAAAAGAGAGTTAGATGGGACATGTGTCAAAGGAAATGGATTTCTGAAGAAAGTTCTGGAGAGTGATATAAACGGGAAAGAACTGTAAGAAAATAAAAAATTGAACTGAGCGAAATATTAGAGAGAAGAGTCCCCAAGATACAGAACCAAGAAGAAGATATTGAAAAAGATGACTATTTATTCTTTATCAAGTATTTCTACTACTATTAAACCTGAAAATAAAAAGAGTACTAGAGTCATCTGAAATATTCGATAATATTTTAAAATATTTTTTATTTATATATTTTTTCAATGGAACTAAAATTTTTCTGTGAGAATAAATTCTTTAAAATGTATTGAGGGATTTCAATGGCTGAGATTTCTATTGACAGCGGTCGATTTGTAGTCGTTTCTTTAACTTGTAAAATTCTTAAATACGTTCTGGAATCCCAAAAATCAGCAATTTTCAGTTTGATGAGTAATAGATTTATGTTAGTTGAGTGAAGGCTGTAATAATTAAGGAATTAAAATTCTATTGTGAAAAAATAGTACAAATGTGACATTGTACTGGGATAAGTTTCATAAATTAAAAAGAAGGCATCTCCTTATCTTGCAACTCGAAACGCGTACGTGGTTAGCTTTTCTTGATTAATCAAGAATGAGTATTTGGAAAATTCTGGAATAATCAAAAATCAATGAATAGTTGATAGTTATTTCGATATATGGCGCAAGCCATCAGCAACTTTCAGTTGGATGATAAGAAGATGTCTTTTTACTTAAAATTATATTGTTTATAAAGATTTATCCCGGGTAGATATTTACTTGTTTTCTATGTTATGGGCCAAATTTCTAGTTTTAGGTAAAATATAGTTGTATATGCAAGAAATATCGGTTATCATCCTCTAAAAGCGTTTTTGTCACTTTTTGTTTAATGTTGAAGTATAATTTTATCGATTCTCATAATAGTTTAAATTTGAAAATATCCTTTATATATTATATAACTATTCAAATATATCACTTGTTTTACTTTTTTACTTAATATTTCTCTCTAATATATTTTATGTGTTAGGCCTAAATATATAAACGAATTATTCAATAAAATTTCAGCGACAAATCTATTTAATTTTATTCATTGTATATTCTCTCTGAGCCAATGGATCTGAAAAAATATTTTCCAAATTTATATTATTCTATATTCGACAATAATAGAAAAGATGATTCACCCCCTCAAATTTGAGAAAATGGATCTCTCAGGAAAATAAATCTTGGCTCAATTCCCTTTCTATATTTATCCAGGGTGGGGCTTTCTTTTCTCCGTGGAGTCCAATTTAGAAAATAAGAGCACGTGTTTGTTTAGGTTTTTCTTTTCGTTTCTTCTTATTTCGATATCAGGCTTCATATATATATGAGAAAATATAAAAATTGAATTATATATCAAGATATTGGTATAAGAGTATAAATACAAATTTTATTTATGTTGATAATTAACTTGCGATAATCAGACTATTTTGACATAATGTCTAGAAGCGTAATCAGCATATAATTATTATTTTAGTTAAAGAATTGGTATTTTATTCATATATATATTTTTCGAGGATTTATACAAAAATAAAGTGTCTCAAATTTTTGAAAATATAGAGTTGACGGATAGTTAACAGTGCGCTTGGAATATTGCACAATAAATATAAAGATAACAAATATGATCTATCTGAGGGTATGATCTATGGGCTCTAAAAAGACACTCACCACATGATTTGGAACGCTGCCAATGAGAAATACCCTTTGAGGAATACATAGACATGTACCACATTGGTTTACAAAACATCAACAATTACTGCTGGTTTGGCACTTTGTATTTGACTTCCACTAAATACTAAATGGTATTGAGACGGGGCAGGCCATGTAA
Source organism: Cordylochernes scorpioides (assembly GCA_030710605.1). Classification (NCBI taxonomy): domain Eukaryota; kingdom Metazoa; phylum Arthropoda; class Arachnida; order Pseudoscorpiones; family Chernetidae; genus Cordylochernes; species Cordylochernes scorpioides. The sequence goes on from CP092878.1 coordinate 53,682,678, forward strand.
CATGTTAGAAGTCCCGGAAAACTCCTAGATTGATACAAGTTCAAAGTTAATGATCAATTTCTATACTTGACTCCACCCCATTATCAGCAGGCATAGCTAAAATAATGCCTATTGAGCCAGTACAATAAATATTTTGGCTTATCTATCACGATAAAATGAATGATTGAATCCTCAGTGATTGCTTCATATCACGCAATGACGAATTATCGACAGTGTATATATGAATAGCATCTTTCTATTTACGTGTTTCGCTGAGAGATGATATTTTGTTCTATGATGATTATTCGACTCGGTTAGGAGACAGGTTGTCTGATGGAAAGAAACATATATAGTAGAGAAAGATGCATCGCATATTTCGTATAAACTCTGCATTAAATAATTAAAAAGGTTTTTACTAGAGATGAGTTTCTTTTCATTTTATTCAATTAGTCTCAAGCCTTTGAGCATCTATACCCTTCTACAGAAGAACATAAATAAAAACGAATAAAACGCCACCTGATATAGGCGGCGTGGCAGCATCAGGCAGCGTTTTATTCGTTTTTATATATGTTATTCTGTAGAAGGGTAGAGATGCCCGAAAGCTTGAGGCTACTTAAATAAAATGAAACGAAACCCATCTCCAGAAATCTTTTAAATAAAATCTATATAAAAAAGGTGTAACACCCTCAAGCTCTCAGCAAAATTATTAACAAAGCAGAATCCTCACAATCACACAAAATACGATTCTATCTACTCCTTACAGTATTATGAATTCAAAAAACGTTTTATATAGAGAATGTCCAAATATGGATAAAATATTTTAAAGAAAGTATGTGCAGAGAATTAACAAAAGTCGTGACGTGGCATTTAATGAAAAACTGGATGGTTTGTGGGTGCACGAACTTAACTCGAGAATGTCAATCTTCCAAGGGAACTGTCACTCCAAGAAATCCTTCTAGTCGACCACTTTCATTTGTTCCACCAGTCTTGCTCTTTAATTGTCTGTACGCATGCGTCGAACAGCGTAACAATTTTTTTTCTGGCACCGGTGTCTTTTGGCATTTTTTCTTCTACTTTTTCTCCTTCTGACAACGATTGAAGAAACTTTCTTGTACGGTCTATTCCTTTCATTCTCTTTTTGTTCACCTACCAAAATATTCAACCTCGAAAATATTTTAGGATTTATTGATTATGCTCGTTTTGCGCGTACGTCTCTACAATATATAACAAATTGAAATATGAAAAAAAAAAAGGTTTTGATGAACTATTTTAAATAGGTGCCAGCAAAATTTAACGATTTCAGATGATAGTATGTTCTTTTTAATTGCTTTATGTTCTTATCTTTAATTTTTATATAATAATATTTAAAAGATATATATATATATATAATATCAAGTTAAATAATTCATATACATATTGTAAAAATTATAACCACTTTCGAAATTCTATAAATATATCAACGTTGTATGCGGTGACCATTTTTATGGACTGGATATAAGGGAAAATAAATATTGAAGATAAAAATAAATGTTTTACTCGATATGCAATGATATTTTATGTGATGGTAGAAAAAATAAAAATGGATGATCTCTTTTCAATTTAATAAACATTCTAAACCCATGTATACAATTTACACAGTAAAAATAAATCCCAGAAGGAATCACATTTTCTTTTACATAAATATCAAAAGAAAAGTAAACTTTGCACGTCAATTGGAGGGTAATAGAAAAAGATATAGACTCACACAAATTACAATAGTATCTTCCCATGACAATGTAAAAAGGATATATTAAAGGTATTGGAAGCTATTTAGATATGTTAAGATAAAGAAGCGATAATAACAAATAAAAAAAAACGAAGAAACGAATTTCATACAGTTAATTTTTTTTTAAATTTTATTTATCAATCAACCAGGCGATATTGAGATATTTGAGCCTATCACAAGAAGAAACAAACAGAACAACAAACAAATTAGAACTTAGAATTAAATATTTACAAATTTACATGTATCATTCGACAGAGTTCATAAAATATTCATAGACTAAGTGGCTGATGCAAGAGAGTATATCGAAAAATGGAGAGAATTAAGGGAAAAATAAAGAAATAGCCCTAGAAACAGACAAGCATCAGAGAAAAGGAACGTTATTATACTTCACATTGGAACATAGGTGCAAAAATTTAAAGAATTTAAAAAATAAAGGGATGCAACGTCTATATAACCTTAAGCAGACCTAGAGAGAGAGAGAGAGAGAGAGATGCATAAAAACAAGACATCAAATAATTAAAGGACCTATATTAAATGATAAGAAAATTTAAGATATTGAATGCAGAAAAGAATTCCAAAATTGCAACAAAATATGCATATGGGAAACAACACCCATTTTTTAAGATCGAATAATAGAACACTAACAAGGGCCCCTAAAGGTGATAAGAATCTTACAACAAAGGATTATATATACTAGAGCAAATTCATAACGCCGAATGGAATTAAGCACATTATTGAGGGTAATTATGAACAAACATAAAATACTAATTTTGGAGAGCTGGGAATAAGAAAAGTGAGATGTCTAAAGAGAATAAATGCTAAATAGAAAAAAAAATAGATGAGAAGGGTCAACATTTTAAAGAAATAGAATTAATTGCAAATCTTTTAAAATGGAATTTTCAAACAATTATTTTTCTTATATATATTTTTGTGGAATTTCGAATATTTTTTTTACCTTTCATTTTTGTTTTCTCTTTCACAATATATTTGAAATATCGACGCTTTTCGAGCTCTACATGTGTTTAAATATCTTCATGAATCAGCAAAGATAAAAATTGTAAGATTTGGTTTCTTCTTGAAGAGGTTAACAGTTGGTCAGTAATATATAAAATGTTGGAAAGAAATCATTTAAAAGGTTGTAGTTAATATTTATTCATATTTAATTCTCAACAGATTCTCTCTCTACTTAAAAAAAATATTAACATTCTATAACGCGATATCTAAAACTCAGGGATATTTTGGTCAATATATTTCTTTACATCATAACAAATTGGCTATATACTAGAAGAAATGCCAAGGAGAAAAAATACAATCATACCAAAACAAACTTTATTTTGCAAGTAAAAAAAAACTATCCTAAAGTTTTATCTCTTTTAGAAAAAAAAAACACAAAACTGTTTACGGAATATTTTCAAATGTCTAACCATTCTACATTTTATGTTGAAGATTGATGAAGGCATATCTGATAGTTACTCTCTCTTGTGAAAGTATTATAACTTTTCTTATTGAATATTTGAAGGATGGGAGAAAATATCGCTCGACTAACTTTTCTTATCTCTCTCTTGTCAACTCTTGTTGCTTTTCTGACAATAAGGAAGTATTTTTCTGAGTAAGATAAAACTTTAATGGATGGAGAAACAAACTATATCATAATTGTTAATATACTTATTTTCGATTAGCTATAAACAATGCGTGCACACTCCTTTTCACACACAAATATCTATAATAAATAAAATATATTAATAGAAATTTACAAGATATAATTTTGTTATATATATAAAAATGTTAAATTATTGAGAGAATTAGTTCTCGAAATAAATTTGATTATTCCGATTCTATTAAATATATAGGTTTGACTTTTGAAAAAATATACATATCGTGGCAGGTTTTTTAAATAGAAACCAACTCTGTACTAATGAGTGTGATAGCCCAAGACCAAGATTTACAGGTTGGCTTTGTCTGAATTTGCCAAATGTGACATATTTATCTATCATCAACTTTGCGTTCTGCACAGGGGTGATAAATAAGATGTATTTTAATGCAGATTTACAGGAAAGGTATCCTTTTAGAAATAAGAATACCATTTCCCTTGATCTTATATTATATCTATGTATCTAGTTTCTTATATTCCTTTCCGAACTTTATAAATTTTGATAGACCACATTATAAGGTATTATTATATTTCAGTATTGAATCGTAGGACAGCATCGATGTTGTTACATGCTGCTTATGGTCACTTATCTGGAGCCGCGATAGGGACCTCATCATTGTCGCCGTATACAACAAGATAATTTTTATATTTATGTGAATGATTATCATTTACTTTTTACTATTTCCATATTCATAAAATATGGGTCTTAATATACCGTGAATGAAATTAATCTTTATTATCATCATTAATACATTGTTTCCTATTTAGTGTGCAAGTGTTAGCATGCGATTAAATCAATATTCATCTAAATTTCCGATGATAATTGCAAATACATTTTTTTTATCAAAGTATCCTCTCTCTCTAATAATTCTAACTTGAAAACAAATAGAAACAATTTGAATATCGTTCTTAATTTCACTGAGACAAGTTATTATATTTCTCTTATATACATACACTCATGAACAAAGCCTTTGATGCGCCAGTCGTCTGCTTTTTTTTTTCTTTTGAATGAGACGAAAATAAGTTTGTTCACACTTGTTTATATCGTGTGTCTTCAATAAAGGGCATTGCGTATCAAATATATTTTCAATTTATTGTCTGAATTCCTATAAAATTTCTAAAAAGTATAATTTTCTTAAATTTTGTCAATGAGTGTAGCTATAGTTGTCTGTAAATACTGGCTCAGACCACAGATATAAAGACGTATTCGGGCTAGAAGCGATCAATCTATTGTCCCTCGGTGTGGAAAACCATTATGCAAAGGAACCGCGCCAAAACACTGGAGATAGGCGGAAGTGTGGCGGCGCGTGTGTCGGTGCGTGTCGCCGCTTCCTGCCCGCGGGGGCGCCCTTGAATTCTGAGATCTCCTTCACCCAGCCTCTTGGATATCGGATAGTAACTTCATTTTCCTTTTCAATAGAAGCATATTCACAGACACAAAGCTTTATTATAACCAACGGTCTTATAATAGAAACATATTCACAAAATTTATAAATACTATGAATATTTTGATGGAAACAAGTTAAAATTCTTCAATTATTCATTCACCTATTATAAATATCAGCGTTCACAAAATCTAGTCTTTTCGGTGCCTCTTTTCAATATAAATTTCCAAACGTAACCCGAAAAATTACTTTAACCAGGTTCTAACTTTAAAACAAAAAATATCTTTCGTAAAAATTAAGAAAAAGGCTTCTTCTTATCGAGCAACTGAAAGTTGCTGATGACTTGCGCCATCTATCGGAATAAATATCAACTATTCTCGTTGATTTTCAATTATTCCAGAATTGGCCAAATGCCCATTCTTGATTAATCAAGAAAAGCTAACCACGGACGCGTTTCGGGCTGTTGGCCCTCATCAGCGTGGTGCAAGCTGTACCTCAACGACCAAAAAATTGGTCATTAAGGCATCCTGAAAAATCATGAAACGGGTAGTTAAGGCCAGAATTGCGTGAGAACGCTAAATAATGTGAAAAAATAGTACAAATGTAATATTGTACTGGGATAAGGTGCATAAACTATTTTTTCACATTGTGTAGCGTTCTCACGCAATTCTGGCCTTAACTACCCGTTTCATGATTTTTCAGGATGCCTTAATGACCAATTTTTTGGTCGTTGAGGTACAGCTTGCACCACGCTGATGAGGGCCAACAGCCCGAAACGCGTCCGTGGTTAGCTTTTCTTGATTAATCAAGAATGGGTATTTGGCCAATTCTGGAATAATTGAAAATCAACGAGAATAGTTTATATTTATACCGATAGATGGCGCAAGATAAGAAGAAGCCTTTTTCTTAATTTATGCACCTTATCCCAGTACAATATTACACTTGTACTATTTTTTCACTTTCGTAAAAATGGCATCGATTTTGACACGATTGAATCTAAATAACACTAAATATCGCGATAACGGACAAATTTTATCCCTAATTATTTCATATAATGAGAAAAGATTCGAGACTGTCATCGGGAATAAAGTACTTTGCTAAAAACCGAGATAATACTACCATATAACTTTATTATATGTATAATAAATTTGATTCAAGAGCTTTATAATCCAGATTGACAAGAGAGAGATTTCGCATTTTATATTATTCTAATACTTTAAATTATATATACAGGTAGCATGCATATATTTAGGTGAAGTAAGAGGAAAACTTAAAAACACCTTTTCTGGAGATTTAGCAACCCACTGCAGACGCTGAGAACTATTTCAGAATAGAAAATATAGCAATAGAACTCTATAATTTCTACAGATCAATTGTGTAAATAAATCCATTATCAAGCAAAGGCTCACGCGCACATGAGGAAAAATAGGATAAATTACTGTATTATTTTGTTGTTGTATGGCGAATCCATACAGGGCAATGGGCCCTAATAAAAGCCTTTTTGTTGTTGTTGTATATTTACAGGGTACAATGTACAAGTATATATATGTATACATGTTTTGAATAATTTGTTTGTTGTTGTTAGATAAAGGGTTGATAAGACAAAG
>CP092878.1:53689164-53704242 GCA_030710605.1 Cordylochernes scorpioides
GATCGATAAGATAAAGGGTTAAAGGTGCAGTCGTGATAAGAAAAAGATAATTATTTACCATCAAGTAGCTTTTATTTTCAATTACTTGAGGAAATATTACACATTTTTTATTTTCACATGATATAGAATTTATAAAGTTAATCCTATATTAGTGATTCAAAAAGATAGATATGTTAACTACGCATATTTACAACAAAACTGAAAGTCTTTCTAAAACGATGATAACAAAAGTAAAATTATCAATGAATAAAAATAAAATATATATTTTTAAAATATAGAAATATTTGAGTTTTTAGATTATATAATATACATATATCTTTAAATCATAATAAACGGAAGCATTACTGTCCTCACTGCGATGAAAAAATTATATTGGGAGGGCTTTACTCATCAGTGGTGCGATGAAATGCGATAATATTTTCATCGCAGTAAGGACAGTAGAGAGGTTTGTTTTATGTTTAAAAGAAACGTTCGTGCTTTGAAGTTCTCGTATAATAGAAAATATGTATGTAATGGTTCTGGTAGCTCTCTCTCTTGTATAATCCTGTCGACTAGAAATGTGATGTGGTGAGGTATCCAGTCGACTTTAAACGGGATCCTGGCATCTCTCTTGTAAATGCAGAGTTGAACTGTTGCTACATTTCAAGACATATAGTGAATTCACAGTTTAGGCAGACTGAAGCACTGACCCATCGTTATCTTCGTGTCCTGCAGCATGTGTGAAACCCCAATTGGCATTAGGGAAAAAAATTGAATTTCGAATAAAATATAATATTCATCAATTATGGTGTCAAACACCAGGTTGAGAACAAAGTGAGAGAGAGATGTGCCTTCTATGTTAATACCTATATTATTGTGTAAATGAAAATTTGTTTGCACCTCCATTAGGAATTTTAGCAAGGTCATTACTACAATTGAGGGAGCCTTTTACAAAATAACTACAGAAGCTTGAGAATTAAGAAAGATCGCTAAGGCTTCGAGAGCATTCAAAATAACAATACCCGAGTCAAAAGATTACTGCAACATCCGTGTGTATCCAGAGGGGTAGCGAAGCAGTCTGACAGATAACTATGAAATGGAGAGTATTCAAAAAAACTAATTTCGGTCATGTAATGTATTCAACAAGAACACTAGAGCAGCGGAGGTATATTCGTCAAGTTCACACTACAGCAGCGGGGTGTATTAGTCAAGATCACTCTACGGCATCACGGGTATATTCGTCAAGATCACTCTACGGGGCAGCGGGGTGTATTAGTCAAGATCACTCTACGGGGCAGCGGGGTGTATTAGTCAAGATTACTCGACGGCAGCAGGGTGTATTAGTCAAGATCACTCGACGGCGGCAGAGGTATATTCGTCAAGATCAATCTACGGGGCAGCGGGGTGTATTAGTCAAGATCACTCTACGGCAGCAAGGATGTATTCGTCAAGATCACTCTACGGGGCAGAGGGGTGTATTCGTCAAGATCACTCTACGGGGCAGCGGGGTGTATTAGTCAAGATCACTCTACGGTGCAGCGGGGTGTATTAATCAAGATCACTCGACGGCAGCAGGGGTATATTCGTCAAGATCAATCTACGGGACAGCGGGGTGTATTAGTCAAGACCGCTCTACGGCAGCAGGGGTATATTCGTCAAGATCACTCTACGAGGCAGCGGGGTGTATTAGTCAAGACCTTTCTACAGCAGCAGGGGTATATTCGTCAAGATCACTTTACGGGGCAGCGGGGTGAATTAGTCAAGATCACTCTACGGCAACAGGGGCATATTCGTCCAGATCACTCTACGGTGCAGCGGGATGTATTTGTCAAGATCACTCTACGGCAGCAGGGGTATATTCGTCAAGATCAATCTACGGGGCAGCGGGGTGTATTAATCAAGATAGCTCTACTACAGCAGGGGTATATTCGTCAAGATCACTCTACGAGGCAGCGGGGTGTATTAATCAAGATCGCTCTACGACAGCAGGGGTATATTCGTCAAGATCACTCTACGAGGCAGCGGGGTGTATTAGTCAAGACCACTCTACAGCAGCAGGAGTATATTCGTCAAGATCAATTTAAGGGGCAGCGGGGTGTATTCGTCAAGATCACTCTACGGGGCAGCGGGGTGTATTCGTCAAGATCACTCTACGGGGCAGCGGGGTGTATTAGTAAAGATCACTCTACGGTGCAGCGGGGTGTATTAATCAAGATCACTCGACGGCAGCAGGGTTATATTCGTCAAGATCAATCTACGGGGCAGCGGGGTGTATTAGTCAAGATTACTCGACGGCAGCAGGGTGTACTAGTCAAGATCACTCGACGGCGGCAGAGGTATATTCGTCAAGATCAATCTACGGGGCATCGGGGTGTATTAGTCAAGATCACTCTACGGCAGCAAGGATGTATTCGTCAAGATCACTCTACGGGGCAGCGGGGTGTATTAGTCAAGATCACTCTACGGTGCAGCGGGGTGTATTAATCAAGATCACTCGACGGCAGCAGGGGTATATTCGTCAAGATCAATCTACGGGACAGCGGGGTGTATTAGTCAAGACCGCTCTACGGCAGCAGGGGTATATTCGTCAAGATCACTCAACGAGGCAGCGGGGTGTATTAGTCAAGACCTTTCTACAGCAGCAGGGGTATATTCGTCAAGATCACTTTACGGGGCAGCGGGGTGAATTAGTCAAGATCACTCTACGGCAGCAGGCTGTATTCGTCAAGATCTCTCTACTTAAGCGGGGTGTATTAAGCAAGATCACTCTACGACAAAGGAGTTTATTCAGCAAGAAAACAATTCTCAAGCAGGGTGTATTCAGCAAGATCAATATACGGCTGTGATGTGAATTAAGCAACACACTCTACCACTGAGGGATATATTCATTAACCTCACTCTACTTAATCAGAGTGTATTCAGCAAGATCAATATACGGCTGCGGGGATTATAAGTCAAGATCACTCTACCGGCAGAAGAGTGTATTCAGCAAGGTCACTAAGGTTATATTCAGAAAGATCACTCTATGGCAGTGGAAGCTAGTCTGCAATATGACTACTGCAGCGGAAAGGGCAGTAAGGTTCAATAAAGATACTATTCAGCCAAAATGTTCCTTCACTACCTGCGAGCGAGCGAGCCGAGGCCCTGTGATGAATTAAGAAGCTGTAATGACATTCCGGAATCACCGGGGCAGGAAATTCCGGGCGGGGCGGAGCTGCCCTAGGCTTGCGGTGATCGGCTCCGTCTGGAACATCCGCCATGTTGGACCTTTAGGTCAACGGGGTTCTCATTTAGACTGTCAAACTCACGAGTCAGCAAGATTAGCATTATGAACCAAACAAAATTGATTAAACATATCAATAATGTCTCTCTTTCATTAGAAAAATACATAATAAAAGAAATACTGAAATATAAATTAATTATATAGAAAAATGAAAATGATTTGTTTATCTTTGCAGCTTATATATATGTGCGTAATGTCACTATCACATATTTCACTGTCGAATGTTACTATCATATACTTCATCTTTATTTATTTCTATCAGTGACAACTCTCTATAACGTCGCCCTATATAGCGAAACACTTATATTACGTTAAAATATCGAACCCTCTGATGAGAAAATTCCAAAAACTGATAATATCAACAAGAATGCATTTTCCTTTAAAAATGGAATTTTTAAGGGAAGCACAACGAAGATTGGAACATCACTGCATCATTAAGCAAAGAGCATTTTCAGTATTAATCGTTCAGGAAATATGTAGCGTGTGTGTTAAAAAAGATAAAATATACTCTTGATATTAGTGTGAACAAGATAAACTTCAAATATGATAAGTGAATCAATAAACTGAAGGGGGATATATAAATTCTGATTAAATTGTTGAGTGAAATCTAGCACAATCAGCTGAGAGTAGGCAAAGACATAGAACCAGTAATTCCTCAAGTCAGTATTCTAGACCTAGCATCCTCAATATCCACAGTAGTTCCAGAGTTAGAACGTACATTCATTCTGGATCTCTCGGCTCCTGTTAAACGAAACAGAAAGCCAGGTTACCATAATAGACCTGGAAAGACGCAAGGTCTTGAATGAGAATTAGGACGATGCACTCAACCGTTTTAGAATCGCGCCTCGCTCAGATGTTGACACAGGTAAAAGGTTGTAAGGTAAGTACAGATAATAGCATTAGGTTACTGATTAAAACCATTTGAAGATAAAGGCTACGGCCGCATTCTTGGAGAAAAAAAAAGAGCTTAAAACTAAACATTCTTTTAAGTTCTATCTGAAAGTATTGAAATTCAATTTCTTGGAGCTCTAAAAACTTGAAATTGTGGGTAGAAATTGACCAAATATTAATGGAAAAAGTCGTCTTCTGTTCTTTGACATACTCATAGAAGCATCAGATATGAAAAATGTAGCAGCTCTAAAAGGTATCGAATATACCGCATATAAAATTCCACACCAACGCATTGACATTTTCTTTTTTTTTGGAGGGGGGGGGGACATATATTTTAAAATTATTTGGCAAAGATATAAAATTTTTAATTCTATTGCTATAATATTTTTCAATAGGTTAACAAACTGATCTCTCAGGCCTTCTCATTGGACAAACGTAGCCATTGTTGTATATAAAAGGGCTCCAAAGTTATGCAAGAGGTTCTTTCCGTATTAGTTGTCTGTTAAGACTTTAAGCTTTCTTCTCCCCTTGCATGCCTCTGGATTCCAATAGGCTTCTACCTAGCAAGAATAAAAATTTGTGCTAGCCTTTTTAATAAATATATATATATAGTAGTATTGAAATTCAATTTCTTTGAGCTCTAAAAACTTGAAATTGTGGGTATATATTGACCAAATATTAATGGAAAAAGTCGGCTTCTGTTTCGTAACATACTCATAGAAGCATCAGATATGGAAAATGTAGCAGCTCTAAAAGCTATCGAATGTACCGCCTATAAAATTCCACGCTAACATGGATGACATTTTCTTTTTTTTTTTTTTGGAGGGGGGGGGAGGGGAACAAATATTTTCTAATTATTTGGCAAAGATATAAGAATTTTAATTCCTTTGGTGTAATTATTTTCAAATGGTTAGCCAACTGATCTTAGCGAACTAGAATATATATATATGTTATATAAAATAAGGAGATTTCTGTTTATTTTAATTATCTTGAGGATTATGCTATGGTAATGCAGTCGTGGTTAAATCTTGAAAGTATGATAATAAATAATAGTTTTGACCAGTAATATAATTGAAATTAAGGAATATATTAAAAACATAATTTGATAAAAGTAATGCCTGGCTTAAGGCGTAAGAATAAAAAAATGAAAATCTTATTTACATAATGTACAAAAAAGTAACAATGAGTTTTTATAGGGGAAGCGTGACCTCTGGCGGTCGATTTAACAGAATATTTGAATCTATGATATATAATTTTAAATAAAATATTTCTATATAACATATATATATATCGTTAATTCATCTTTTCTTTTACCCCCTTCTTGTTTTGTGTTTGTGTGTGTGTGCTTTGTATAATATCAATTTATGTATGTGGATGTGTACGCGTGTCTGTGTATTAGACTTATTATTCTATGTGTTCTAAACCGCGCGCGCGCGCGCAACTTGGGAACATTTAACAAGTTAACCTAGAAGTCAAGTGTTTGTTATTAGTTATTTATTCAGGTAAAAGCAAAAAAAAAATGTTTGTGAGATTTTCACATTTTACTTTTTTAACTAAATATATTTTCATTGGGAACATTTAACAAGTTAACCTAGAAGTCAAGTGTTTGTTATTAGTTATTTATTCAGGTAAAAGCAAAAAAATGTTTGTGAGATTTTCACATTTTACTTTTTTAACTAAATATATTTTCATAATACAAAAACATTTTGTTAAAATTTCAAAAGGATCAAGAGCCATATAATTTCGTTATAAAAAGCTAAAATAAAATACACTGATTATAAAAATGATAACCCAACGTGATTTTACTTAAAATAATATACAGGTCCGTCTTTCCCGTCGAAATAGACGCATATGCTATGCGCTGTTAATTTTGGGAAAGAGGATACCTTTCTTTTTATACTCAATATCCTCTCTCCCGGTAAAATTTTAATCCATATTTCAACCTTAGAATTGGATTAGCCACTCTTTATCAGCTATGTACCTCTTTGGAAAATTCGAAATATTTTATGAATCGTAAGGCTTATAAAATCAAGGTCAACTCTGGACTGACGAGAGCCTAAACAATGGTCTCTAGGTTGGCCTTCCGAGTTTGCCAAAGCTGATGTTGTGGCTTGTCACTACCAAAGGAGGCTAATTTACTGGAGAAAGTTAAAATATGGCGCTTAGTTTCGGCTTTTGTTTTTACAAGAGAAATTACTTTATTTTTATAGAAAGAGATCAATATTCTCTAAAATAAATTTTCATTAAAAATAATAAAGCAACACTGAATCATCTTTCAATACAACATATCGGAAAATCCCATATCTTAAAAGTCGCTACTGAAAATTTTTTATAATTTTATATCCCAAAAAAGAGCTTATTTCATCAAGCAGAATCTGAAATTTCTTTAGAATATTGATTTTCAACCATTTTTTTTAATATTCAAGTGTAAATACAAATATGAAGAAAGACATTTTGTCAAGAAAAAAAAAAGCACTTAAAAAGGTACCTTACCTTTCCTATACAAAATTAAAGATATGCTCTAACTATGAGTTATCTAATGACCGTCTTTAACCCCGCGAACACTTGGATCAGTAATAAAGCTACAACAACAGTTTTTAACTTTTGCTTTCAAAGTAAAACCTACTTCAGTACAGGGAGTCTTCGATTCCATCAGATCCTCAAGAGATTCTTTAATCTTATGAATTGGCCAGAAACATATTCATTTGTTAAAGTGGCAGGCCAATTCTGTGATAAAATTAAAATACTTTTTGATTGAAGAGTTGATTCAACTTTCGCAATATTTATATCCCCTTAGCATATTTTCTATCAATATTTTTTATCCCTAGAAGAGGCCCGGCCACTTTGCCAGCTCAACATATTGTTAGCTAATTCGGAAGATTCCATGAGGATATCATGAGGTTGAAACATTCCTAGATCGACGAGAGCCATAACCCAAAAATATATTTTATGGTTGTAAAAATTCTAAAGTTTGGTGTTGTAGCATGACCGAAGTCTACATGATTACACAGACGGTCAATGAGTAGAGAGGTATCTTACCTTAGTTCATGAATATTTATATGCGACAAAAAAGAACTTCTTTTTAAATTAACAAATTATATGTAATAATTAAATGTTTTAAATGCTTTTTTCGAAGGAAGAAAGGCCCGTTCTCTCTCAGGCACAAAAGGAATACCATTTTTCTCAAAAGCTTCAAATATATATATGTTATTCAATAGTAGTTACATAGAGAAATAGTGCCCTATCAAGATGTTTTTTAAAATATATTATATAAGAAAATAGAAAGAGAGAAAAGAGATGTGCAAAAGAGAAGCAAACATAATTAAATTCTGGGGACTCAGAGGTTACTGCCTCGTTCCAATCGTGGATAAGTATAAAATTCCTTGAATTCTATTATTTTAGGTCAGATCACTCTCTCTCTCTCTTCGAGTTTCTCTCGCTCGAGCAGAGCTCTGCTCTGAAGAAATTCCTTGACATGGCTTCGCCCATGTCGGGGACTCCGACCTAGGCAAGAGACTGTCCGACTTCAGGACAGAATGTGACATTAAACGAATGTGACATTAACACCCAGTGGGATTCGTCTGATACAAATAATTTGTAATTATTTTGTTTATATACATTTTTCTCTATAACCCTATATAATCTTATATGTCGATTAATAAAAGTATATTCAACCTCTCTCTTTCTCTCATGGCAATAGCGCATGTCAGTGAGAAGTTCTATCGACCGAACGCTGTCCGACTTCAGGGCGGATTGTGACATCGAACCAGACGACCTTCAGTTGGATTCGTCTGATATATATAATTTTAAATTTTGAATTTTTTCCCCTTTATATAACCTTACTAGCGAGTGTACCCGGCTTCGCCCGGGTTTTACCCGAGTAAAGGTTTGTCTAACGAACATTTGTTAAAACAATTATCTATAAACTTATAAAAAAATAATAGATATATTTTGATAATTTGAAACTAATAAATTTGAATCTCTCGATAAAGTGAACATTTTTTCCCGGTCCCTTGAGAAATACTCGATAAGTTGAATAAAATCAATATTAATTGGTTCCCTCGGTAATTGGAAGTTAAAGAGGAATAGTATCTTGCCTTGGAATTGTATCATTACTCTTGTCTCAAATAAATTGCCGTTTCAACCTGAATTTTGTCTTTCCTAATTTTCTACATTACAAAATCATCATTTTATTAGTGAACATTTTTCCCGGTCCCTTGAAAAAAACTCGATAAGTTGAATAAAATCAATATTAATTGGTTCCCTCGGTAATTGGAAGTTAAAGGAATAGTATCTTGCCTTGGAATTGTATCATTATTCTTGTCTCAAATAAATTGCCGTGTCATCCTGAATTTTTCTTTCCTAATTTTCTACATTAAAAAATCATCATTTTATCTATTCTCCCAATATATATGTTGTATTTTGAAAATAGAGCATTCCATATTTAATTCATTAGATAATAAAAGGCATATATTGGATTTTATAAAATATTTATTTTGCCAATATTTCGGCTGGCTGAACGCCAACAACCATGGTACAACAATTAATTTCAGCAGGATTGCTTGCTATAAATAGCTAGAGAGAGATACCTGCCTTCAATTTTACCCAACCTTTGATACTAAATGGCAAACTCTTCAACCGAGGTTGGCGTTCAGCCAGCCGAAATATTGGCAAAATAAATATTTTATAAAATCCAATATATGCCTTTTATTATCTAATATATGTTGTATATAAATGATAAAACTAACTTTGACTTGTGCGCAATTATTAGGCAGAAATTATTACTTTTGATAAATAATCATCATCATTTAGTTAAATCTAAAAATCTGCAAATAACTCTAAGGATATTCAAGATATTCAAGAAATTATTTTTCAAAATCCTTCCTGGGGATATATCTAATAATATCCCAAATTTTCACGGCGATTAGATGTATGCTTTTTGAATCTATAGAGTACAGACATACAGACATTCAATTATATATATATATAATATTTTATGAATTAAATTAATAAATCATTTTCAGTTTCTCTCTCTCTGACGCCGTCTTTACGCAAGTCGAACCTTTGGTGGACCTCGGAATTTCACCTTTCTGGCCTCATGGGTTCTTGATACTGGATCATGTATTCTGTGTGCGTCCTTTTAATTCTCACTTCGATTGTTTTCAACTCACCTCATACATATTTATTTATGAAAATTAACTAGTTTAATATTCATAATCAATATTTAATTTAAAATTATAAACAATTATATAAAAATATAATGGAAAATTAAAATATTTTAACCAGCGAATTTATTGAACTATTCGGGATAAAATTTGGCGTATGTAATAAATTTTGCTAGGAATAAGCAAGAAGAGGCTGCGATCTCAACTAAAAAATCGCTGCGTCGTCAATTTATCTCTCCTAGGGCAACCTTTAATTAAAGTTTGACAAAATATTAAACACGTGGGTGGACAACCATGGTACAACAATTAATTTCAGCAGAATTGCTTGCTATAAATAGCTAGAGAGAGAGATACCTGCCTTCAATTTTACCCAACCTCAATTTCTTTTGATACTAAATGGCAAACTCTTCAACAAATTGTTTCTTCGTTTCAACCCCTTCATAGATCTATTTAAAATTTGAACTTTTAACTTTTCTAAAGTGTGTGTTCATCTTTATAATAAAGACATGTTAAGGAGGAAATTTCTATTATTTGGAGTTATTGTTTCTTATTTTTATAGTACACCTGTTCTTAATATATTTGATGCTATATACCTTATTATCGAAATTTGAAAAATTAAATAAATTATTGAATGAGATATATAGTAACCCTGTTTTAAGCTGTCCTTCATGTAGACCTGTCGTTAGTGACCGCCTAAAATCGGCCTTTTTAAGACGGTTTATTTTACTATAATTATAAAAACTTGAAATGGCATGCAAATTCCAAATGTATAGTATTATTTTAAATTGTGAATCATCATATATTTACCATTTAATTATGTTATTTTTACTATTTATTGTGAATATGTTCCGTATATAATAGTTTATCAAATATTCGGATATAAAAAGTCAATAAAGGTAGTATAAAGCAATATCAACTTAAATTATGGAACTTCCTCTATGTTTCCGCATTCTGTTCTGATAGGTTTTCTAATAACAATGATCCGAAATGAGGGAAAATTAAGAACTGAGAGTTTTTATTCGCATAGCGAAGAGGGGAAATCAGAATTACTATGTTTTATCCATATACAAGAGGTTCCCACTAAAAATAAAAACGCTTCGAAATTGGTAAAACAAGATAATGAGCTTTTAGCCGCCTACAAGATTCTCCCGCTTGAGTCTGGTTTTATTTTAGACTATTTCAACATTGAATTTTAAATTCTAATCGTGTTGCTAGTGCTTCGAATATTTTTTAAGAGGGAGGGGGCTGTTGGATGCTTTTTGTAGTTAAAAAGTTTGCAGTCAGTAGTGGGCTAATTCTTTGGTTTATTTAACGGCGCTCATAGATGAATGACGCAATCGTGAAATCCTATGAAAATGTGTAATTAACATAGAAGGTATATGGGAAAGAAAGATCTAGTTCAGTGTAGGTTTCTTCTAGAACTTATTGTTAATATTTCGACTTTTATAAGTCTATCTTCTTTGGACCGGTAAGATATAAAATTAACGATATAAAATTCAAAACATATAATCATATTTTGAATTCAATTACCTCTTAACTTTATATTTTATAGATAAATCGAAAACTTGCCCATTAGTAATTAAATGAGAATTTTCCATTGAAAATTTTATTTCACATAAATGACTCAGTTGCTTTATAATTTAAAATTAGTAAACATAAAAAATAATTGTATGTAAAAAGACGTCATCTCAAACTCCTTTTAACATAACGATATAAATGGTCAAATGGATACACCTAGTGAATACATCATATTATTTCATATAATTTGATTGTAATAATAATATATAATAAAATATGATGATAACTGCTCCTTTGTACGATTTTATAACCTTTGAAACTTTATGCAGCGTGAAAGAATATTTTACTCTCACTGAAATTAAAAAAATATTATTTAATTTTTTATATATATTTTTATATTAATTTGTTCATGTGAAGAGAAAGAAGAAGTAGAAGAGATAATAAATATAGAAGCAAAATGTGCCGCTCAAATTAACATTAAAGGTAGCACAGAAGTACCTTTTAGCAGAATATATGTGGATCGCCTTAAACTTAGATTTCACTGGAACATTTCAGCAGTCAGGGAAATACTGCCATAATTCTAGTTTGGGTTTAAAAAGAATCCTACGCGTCTATAATAGTTTCGAATTCTCATAACAGATGGCGCGCTCTACTGTATAATAGGAATAAAGGAGAGACGTTAAAATACCTTTATCGTTAAAAAACAGTAGCGTAATGATATCGGGCAATGTAGATAGTGGAATAGTCTGTAGAGACAATGGAAATTACTTGTTCATTGACAGGAGCATGGTGCTTGCGTGTAGCTGAGAGAAAGAATTTGGGGATAGATTAGAGATAATCTGCCCGATAGTAGGAGAGTATGGTAGCGTGTAGATAGTAGAAATAGTTAAGATAATGATTAGAAATAATCCGCTGGTTAACAGAACCGTAGTGCTAAAAAGGGCGAGGCTGTGGACCCCGGAAGTTGACACCGAAGGGTGGTGACCTTTCTAGGTGACTCGGCTAATCAGATCGCGTGACCGTTATCCCACTCCTCGAAACAATGACCAATTACATCACGCCCTTTATTCACTTGAACTAGTAAATTATACAAGGTTTTAGTTCAGTTCCATTGTAGCAGTTGTTAACTCTTTTTAAATAAATGTAATAAATTGCAGAGAACGGTGTTTTTGTGTTCTAAACCTATGTTCTCAACCTTATTGTGTAACTGTGTTTGGAAAGAAAATTCACTTTATTTTAATTAAGGGACGATGTTGCATCATTTTTACAGAAAATCTCATATTGGAAAACATAAACCTAATTTTATAGAGTTAATAGAATTACTATTAATTTTATCATATATTATTACAAAATTGTTTGGTGGAAACTAGGATAAATCAGCGGTAATTTTAAACGTGAATGCATTTATTTGTCATTTGTCTCTGTCTGAGTGAAGCAGGTATTAAAAATTAAATTTGTATAATCAGAATTGATATATTGAGAACCCCTACATTACTTACATCACATTTCTAAACATTTATCAGCGCCATAAAGTAACAAGAGAATGGTAAAGGAGAATAATTTTATAGAATCGGCCATTTACTTGGCGGCGCATTTAAGGTCGTCACTTTGTTTTTATTTTAAAAACAAAATTCCTCATTTTTATATTTCGGTTTGTGGCTTTCTCCGTTGAATGTGTAATGATTTAATGTTCTTGTGCTGAAATATACCGGAAACATTTAAGGTGAGTGTAAACATAGTGCCAAGACCCCTTCAGATTTATCAAACTGATGTTTGTAGTGGCCTTAAATTATTCTATTATCACTTTTTTCTTAGAAATTGGGCTTCAATGTCGAAATGTACTCGGTAGGTCAAATTCTCGACTATACTATTGCACCAACTATATCTGTATTATTGTTTCCCTTGAGGCAAACATTTTTTTTACATTGGCACATGGTATTTTATACCCAGAGCACTGACGCCCGTAGGGATGCAGCTAAGCGATTTCATTTTCAATTCCAAATTTAATTTATATGATTTATAAAAATTAATTTTTTTGATTTGTTTCAGAAAATTTGACCTATCTGTATGACTTCATTTTACAAGATGGAGTTAGTTCAGTAGTGAGCCACTGCCGTATTAGGCTAACTCCGAAATATAAAATGGTGTTTTTCCTTAATTCTTTAATATATATATGGTAATTTAAACCAGTAACCCCATATTGTATAATACTTAGAACAATAATTTCATGTTGTATAATAGAAACACATCTATAAATAATTATACGCATGATTGACATGTGTTATTACATCATCAAATGTAATGTACTTTGCACAAACTGAGGATAAATAAATAAAACTCTGTAATATATTAAGAATTAAACTGAAGCAAGAGATTGAGATAGAAGTCCAAAACGTCTAAAATCGAGATGTGTAAGTCCAACGAGGTCTAAAGATAGCAAGATCACAGGGCGTTTCCAGAGAGTAAAATATCGCTTCCGATCCACGCTGCATCCGCTGAAATTCAATACTTCCTCTCTCGGCAAAGATATATAAGACCTCCGCCCTAGCCGAAAATATAGTCACTTAGTAGTCACTTCACCATTAGCGTGAGCCCTCGTCGTTTGTACCCACGGTCTACCTCATCGACCATGTAGAACAGTAACAACTCTTCTATCTCCATCTTGCTCCTAGCTCGACTTTTATCTGTTCACGGAACTTTCCTAATACAACTGTGTCTCTTCGATTTTTATGATGGACATTCCCAAGCTTTCCACTCTGCCTCGACCACGACTGCCTGTACTCTGTGAGAACTGTTAAAGGTCTTCCAAGGTGCAGAGAGGAACTGGAAAACTCCCCATCCTGACTGTTCCTCTCGGTCAACATAGTATAGCGAGAGTCGACAGGATCTCACACCATAGCTTAAGTCGACTGGATACCTCACCATAGTTCTAGTCGACAGGATCGCACACCATGGATTAAGTCGACTGGATACCTCATCACATGTATATAACCTATCCAAATCAAAATTTGAAACGATAGTTACGTAGGTCTGCAAGGTGTCAGAGTCCTCGTTCAATCCGAAAATATGCATATTTACCCAATAACAAGCTAATTAGCATATTCCTTATATTCTGCATACAATTTCACAATATTCTATGCATACGAATGATTCTTTCAGATTCATTAAGTAGAAATGTTAGAATCTATTGTCGAAATTTTTAATCCGTGGTATGCTAAATAGTTTGATAACAGTCAAATGTGCATATTCTGCGGGGTAGAAAATGATTATGAAAATATAATAAGATATTGAAATATAAGATTTTGAAACTAATTCAATTAAAATACCTTTATAAAATAATTAAGAATGAACGAAAACCATCTATTTTCTATATGACATCAAAAGGTTTTTCTTAATCGAAATTGTACAGGTTTATATATAAAGGTAGTAGCATAGGATAATTCTCAGACTACTTATAAGAGTTGAAATATTTTATCAGTTTAGTGAAACCTGCCCTTTGTTGAAAGCTATGGTATTCTGTTGAACCCACCCTTGATATTCCCTGTGTACCTACTACATATCCGAAAAATAAATCCACTTATATATAAATAATTCTGAGAATAGTTTTCGTGCTCTATTATATATTCTCTCAAGCATCGCGTATTCTAAACCCTTCTACAGGATTATTTGACAAAAAGGATTGAGAAAATATATAATAAAGCAAGAAACTTATCTTCGTAATCCGATTTCTATTATTACCTACTACATATACTTGAACTCATGTTGAGCCGCAACTTGTGTTATCCAGTCGTTTTTACCCCAGTCCACTTAGTGGCCGCTTAGGGTAGGTTGTACTCCAGTAACATATCGGGGAATCTGGTGCCTATTGTTGCGTATAATAAAAACAAAGCAAATTATTGAATAGAATGTTTTAGAACGTTTGAGAATAATGTAGAGAATTCGGATCAACTGATCGGCCAATTTAAAGCGATTGCATTAAGGCTAAGTGCTGGTTGCTTTCTGATTGGCTGACTGACCTTGAGCGTTCTGGAAAGATCGAATCCGGGATATATCCACATATTCCACATACCGGGGAGAATAAAGAAAATAAGATAAAATGAAGGAAAAGAAGAAAAAAAAGAAACTACTTGGTGTGCTCGAAGCAAGTGCGAGCTGCTGTCTCAAGAGGTCAGCTGCTGCTTACCGCCGAAGCCGGTGTATTTCGTGGAAGATTTTAGAAGGTTCTACCAACTTCTTTTTACT
>CP092878.1:53704342-53714994 GCA_030710605.1 Cordylochernes scorpioides
GTTCTGATTGTTTTCCTTCACTGTGCTGCAGTTGGTGAGTTTGTAACTGCTGTATTCTTTGTTTTTGTTCTTTTATTTTCCATTATCCTGTAATTATTTTATTGATTATGTTCAAATAAAGTCCTAAAGATACTTTGTACCCGCGGAAGTTATTCTTTGTTAAGCAATAACGCAACAGTATCTTAATTTCAGCCATTTCATCTTCAAGCTATTAACAATGCAAAAATCTCCAATCTTAATCAACTAAGAATATTTATTTACACGAAATACAACCGTGCCTAAAAGATTCGCACATTTCTACCGTGTCATACTATCTTTTTCAGCATAGCTTCGTATTTATGTAAAAATTTAGGACAAAAACCGAATACAAGTCCAACAATACGTGTGCGCTTCCGGCGGCCAAGCCCTCCCTCCTTCATTGTTTTAGCGACTCAACAATAGAACAATCGTCCACGCGCCGCCGTCTATCTGACTGTAGTACTACTTCATTATGTAAACGCGAGCCAACAACCAAGAGCCGATTCCAGTAGTCGATCTCTGCAAGAATACATCACCATTAACGCTATTTATTTCATTTCGTGCATTCCTCTACTACATCAGCAATGTCGTTAAGGCGATTTTTTATTGTATTTTTTCTAGCATTTTTGTGATGTGCCACTAAGAGAAGTAAGTGTATTTTAGTCACCATATGATATAACTTCCTCAATATCAATATTTTGTTTATCTTTTTTATATAATTCAGTGAACATTGTCGCCTCCCTAATAGTGTCCAGCCATTTAGTTCTTGATCATCCGCTCCGAATACCTCGATATACCTAGAAAATTTTCTTCTAGAGCAAATTATCTATTCTCATGATCTACTAAAAATAGACGAGTAAGTAGCTAAATTAAGGTCTACGTGGCCAATATAGTAATATCGTAATTCACGTTGGTAAAAATATCGAAATATAAATAATCAACAACAAAAATAAGGATATTCTGTTCCATATTATCTTTTCTTTTGGGGGGAGAGGGGGATTTTTAAACATTGATGTATTTTTTCAGTTTTTTTCTTATTATTATAAAATATCTGCATTAACAATTTCTTCTACTTACATATTAATTATATTTGATTTCTTTAAATCAAAGTTTTAATAATAATTTTAAACACTCTCTCGATAAAAAAAACGTTTGCATAAGATGGTATATTGTGAGATTCACTATATTTGAAATTTGCAGAGATCAGCTCTAATTATTATCTTTTAAAGGATACATTTTGTAATATCCTTATATATATATAAATGAAATCAAAAATCGATGTTTGTTATCGCGTTGCGCAAAATTTACTGAATCAATCATTATAAAATTTCGCATGTAGGTAGCTGAAGATTTCGTTTAACATATAGGCTATTCAAAAAACTAAAAAGGTTAATGTGTTTTTTTAAATGTAAAACCAAAAAGCGTTAGTTCCAGCCTTATACCGCTTGGCGCCGCACTAGTCGCGATGATAAATGAATTTGATTGGTTAATAATTTTACACGTAGTTTGTTTACACGATGAATGTTAGTTTGTTTACACAATGGATGTTTTTAGAAGGTAAGATTATATATATTGTAACGTTTTTGTGTTAAATGTTAAAATGTGGTGATGTTTAAATAAATTTTACATTGTTAATATTTTTGTTGTTGTTTTATAATAATGACGATGCAAATTACATTGTTGTTGTTTATTATCGTTTGTTTATTGAAAAAATTACATTGTATGTGATGATGATAACAAAAATGACTTTTTAAATTCACAAACGTGAAAAGGGGGGTTGGTGGAAGGCTGGTTAAACCGTTTGGTTTTTAAGTGTTGTTTTATATATAAATGTGTTTGTCGTCTATTCAAGCCCTCAATATATAACTAATCTCGCTGAAATTTGAACAGGACAGAAAATTAAATCTGGAAGAGATTTTGTCGCACTTTTAACCAAGAAAAAAATATAATTAACCAAGTACTGAGCAACAATTATTTTTTAGTCTGAAATGATAATGACAATATTGCTGTATCAGGATAGATTGACATAAACAAAATTCTTAAGGGGAATATTCACTAAAGCAGACCACGGGCAAAGCCAGATAATAATTTTTAGTAGGCAGGAACAAAATCTACCAGGGAAACATTCACTTGAGCAGAAGACACACAAGCCAGGTCATCTCTATATATAAAATATCGTTTCTCGGCCTTTTGGCTAAGATCATATAGTATATCTCTAGATATTTTTATTTATATATATCTTTTTAAAAATCTATTCAGTAGAGAAAGAGGATATGTTTGCTCGAAAAATATATTTTATATATTATATACGTAAATATATATGTAACTAATATTATTATCATAATATTCTGTGTGTTCTGGGGAATATTATTTATATATATAAAAATGAATGTATGTGTGTGTGTGTCTGCCTGTCCTTTATGCCTGACCAAACCACTCATTGGAACGCCATGAAACTTTGGGAAGTTATTTAGTATAGTACTGGGAAGGTTTCTAGCAAATAAAATTTTTGAAATAACTTTTCGCCTAAAATTAATCAAGATAAATATTCTAATTTATCTGTTATAATTCAACAATCTGCTCTAAATATTATCATGATGATACGATGATTTTGTAATGTAGAAAATTAGGAAAGACAAAATTCAGGATGACACGGCAATTTATTTGAGACAAGAATGATGATACAATTCCAAGGCAAGATACTATTCCTTTAACTTTCAATTACCGAGGGAACCAATTAATATTGATTTTATTCAACTTATCGGGTATTTTTCAAGGGACCGAGAAAAAATGTTCACTTTATCGAGAGATTCGTTAGACAAACCTTTACTCGGGTAAAACCCGGGCGAAGCCGGGTACATCCGCTAGTTATCAATAATATTCGTTAGGCAAACTTTCACTTGGATAAAACCCGGGCGAAGCCGGGTACACATCCGCTAGTATAATTATATATTGAATATCAGAATTCTGCGTGGAAACCAACCGAAATTACTCTTTTATTAAATGGACTATTTAAAAAGATATTCACATGAAATTTTCAAAGATGTGTATTGTTGTAGGGTTACGGAACACTTTAGAATGATATTGCCTCTCGATTGAGTAATGTTAGACGATGTCTCAGATGTCTCATATTAAAGAAGAAATCTCAAATGGCTAGCCCAACCTTAAAAAAAGATTGGATGGAAAATACATAGTGGCCTCACCTTATTTGATTGGAAGAGTAACGATTGATAGGTTTTATGTGTATAATAAAAAACAATGGTTGCCTGTAAAGTCGGTTTTACGGGCGAAGATTTTACGTGACAACGGTAGAATATTTATTGATATGAATATAATTAAATTGCACACAATAGGAACAAGGAATTGAATGAAAATAAGAATTGCACAAATTTTAACTATAGAAATATATTTTGTTTACTAAAATATTGTACATGTAAACTTAAACTTAACTAATTCCTATTTGAGTGATTTTGTTGAGGATAGGATGATGATAGGAGAAATATGAAATCAAAGGAAGTGTTTCTGCTGTAATGTGTCTTGCGAAAGTCAAGTCGATAGTTGTTCCTTTTAACGTAGTTGACTTAGAAACGTTTGATACGCAATCAAGATTATACGTATTTTTCATGAAATTAAGAAACGAGTTGTCAGGCTTTACGTTTTTGTTAAAATCACCACACAGAAGAATCGGTATGCTAAAATCAACTTGCACGAACGGTGGCACGTACTGGCTGTTGTGAATGTACGGACCGAGTCCTTGCCATAGTAACATTCCAATATCCTGCATACTAGCTCCTGGATGAATATATACAGCACCGAGTATAAACTTGAAGCTAGTATTAGCGGCGAAGCAAGTAACTTCAGTCATGCACATGTCACCCTTGGTTTTAATGACACGAGTTACGTCTGTAATCGCAACTTGGAACACTTCCGCCGTAGATGTCGATGATAATTTACGATAGATCGCCACTCCACCAGCCGCGTTGGTATTTGAAAATCAAAACACTTATTCAGATCGAAGGTTCAAATTTTTGCTAAATAAATTTTAATTAAATAAAATTTGTAATTGTAAATGATGAAGTTGAAAATTAAAACATTTACTTAAATTAGATGTTAAAATTCTTGCTCAACACAGTTTAAATAAAGTTTTCTTATATCTGCCACTTTTTCTTAATATTTGTAATTTTAAAGAATCAATTCGAAAATCAAAACATTTATTCAGATCGAAGGTTCAAATTTTTGCTAAATAAATTTGAAACTATTTAAAATTTGTAAAATAATAATTAATTAATTAATTTTAAACTAATAATTTACTTAACACTATCAACATTTATCAATAGTATGACATAACCTATAAACTCAGTTTCTCAACTTTTGTGTCAATCTAACAATTAATCAATCAATCATAGTTTACGATAATGAAATATCAGTGTACAATTATTTACCTTTATTGTTGTAGTTGTTGTAAATGACGAATCTAAGCACTCCACATTTTCACTACAGACACAGCTGACGATACTTTAACCACACGTGTGAACTTGTATTATGACGCTTTCTTGTTTTTCCAACGCCAAGAACGTTCGAGAAAGACAAAGACAGAGACAAGCATGCGCCGATTCAATTTGAATCCAAAGGTTTGCAGTTCCTTGTGCGAATCACTTCTGTAATGACCATCTAGCGTGTGTGGGGTGGATTTGGAGAATCTTTGCTTTCTAGATGGACAACTATATGTGATCAGATCACGCGTCGGTAAATCTTCTGATTTAGGTGTTGATAATGGAAAGAAGAGAGAGAAAAGGAATATCCTGACCGCTCTAATGAAGATTTTAGAAAGCAAAGAGCCATTTTTATTTGAGTCATATGAACGATATTTACATATATTTTACTATTTCAAAATTTCCTTCTTCTTGAACACTCGGGATGACAATTCAATTATGTATGATATTTTTAAATGTCATTATATTCTCACAATAAAACTATGACCCATTTGATCAAAATATGTATAACTAGCCAAATATACAAAGAAACGCCCGGGTTTTACTCGAGTGAATTTTTTCCTCAGTATATATGTATAAAATAATATGCGTTCCTTTTAAAAATCTATAAATATTTCTCACAATTAGTTTCTCAATGTGAAAATTCATTTTGAGAAATCTTTCTAGTTTTTGAACACCTTTCACACTTTCACCTTGAATAATAATATTCTTGCGTAACTATATAGATAGCTTTCGGTTTCGGATTAGCTTTCGAATAACCGATGTTTCGGATAATCGGTGCTCTACTGTATTTTCACCTTGCTTCTTACGGGTCTTTCAGTAGTTTTGATGGAGAAGAGTAATAAACATCAATGTATCTTGACAAGAATAGATTATGTAGGGAGTAAATGTTTGCCCCGGAAAATATTGTTTTAACATATATTCGTTAGGCTAACTTTTACTCGGTTAAAAACTGGCTGAAGCTGTGGAAATTCACCAGTATTACTCGTATATAAATAATGCTTACAAAAGTATGAGGCAATAATTTTCAATATATAATTGACAAGTTAAATTTAGTTTAAGATATTAAACACTCTCTAGGAATCAAAATAAAATTAAGAGAGAGAATATACAAAGTTGTAATACATTGTGGAAATTGTAGAAGACAATTAGATCAAATAACATTGATGCAAATGACTTATATAAAGAGTATTCTCTTCGAAATCAATATATTGATTTCCATAATTAAAACATTAAACAAATATTCTTTGGTAAAAACACCATTTATAACAAAATGTGTTACGGTTCAGGTTTCGCTACTGATATATCGGTCACACACTTTTCAAATATTAGACTTATAATTATTGGATTAACAATCAAATTGAAAAAGAGAGTTTAAGTGTTCATAATATATATAACTTTATTATTATTATCAAAATATAGAATACATTTGTGATGTTGTACTAGGATAAGGTGCCTAAATTAAGAAAAATGGCATCTCCTTAAAAGATTAAAGAAGATTCCTTTTTTTCTTAATTTATTATTATTATTTATTTCGTCTCAGTTTACAAGTGTTACACTCGAAGACAGCTCGCGAGTCACCTTGTCCTGGTTATTTACACATGGCGAATAGGTGGAGTAGAGGTGACCCCCCGAAGCCTTCCAGGAGGGCAGATGTTGGGTGATGAGCTCCTAACTACTAAGCGTGAAGGCCCCAATCTAACTTTACGTAAACTAACTCTACATTTATACCTAACAATAATTAAATATTTTTGTTTATAATCAATATAAAAACCAAATAAAGCATAGAACATTAAGGTGAAAATATCAAGTCTCGAGAATTAGGTTTCCTTTTATAATTTTTATTCACAAATCTCTATAGCTTTTGAGCTTGGAAACCCTTCCACGGGAGAAAAACACGATACATTTACATTGGCTATCGCTTTATCTTATAGAGAGAGCCACCTTTTTTTACTCTCTTTCAAATTAACATTTCTCTAATCACTGAGTGCGTTTATTTTAAAAGGAACTATCTTCTGCTTTCTATTATAATTCAAAGCTAATAAATACGTTGTAAAATTAATCTAATTTACTTAAGTGTATTGAAGCTAATATTATATTTATAATTAATGTTCATTTCTATTTAATATCGCGAATGCAAATCGATTATTATTATACATGTGGTTAGCCCAGGTTCCTGAAGCGTACAGAAGTCATTGATTACCTGGATTTATTTGTATTTTTGAATAAATTGAACTTCAATTTATAATATTATTAATATATAACTTTTAAAACTCCTCTTTTTAAGAGTCCTAACTTTCTCAAATGTCTGTTTTGATCTGTTTTAATATGGTCGCCGAGCTTTTATTGTGAATGTTACGCCATATAATTTAAGACTCTACACACGCAAGATAGACGGATATGCACATGGAGACATCTGAGGCTCCTCATTGGACATAACAACAACACAACAACATTTATGACAGATATAAAAGATTTATAGAAGTCTTTGAAGCTAATAAGACCTAATATAGCAACAAAGCTGAAAAAGACATTTATTTAAGTTATAATTTACAAGATCTTTAGTCATACCTATACTTCGAAAGAGGAAGTAGACGACAAAATGAACATATTTATTCAATGTGTTTTCCCAATTAAAATTATTAGCGATTAAAATGTAGCAATTAACAACGATACAAGGACTGGAATGAGTTGTAATTAAAAGAGATGACAAAAACGCTGGCGGCTCGACACCCAATCAGAATGCAGCATCGATGACCTCTCCACAATGAATGGAAGTGAACGACACTACAATTAGACAACGCACCCAATTAGAGATTCATTAAAGAATGACGCGTAGTAAACAAGGCTTTTTGTCAGAGTTGCTGGCATCGGTGTGTTTTTTTCATGTTTTGCCTGAGGATAGGGAATGAGGAAGCGGTATTTAAATTCTGTTTGGTCAGAAATGAGTACTTGTTTTTATTGAAATTTATTTTTGCTATCAGACTGACTTTTGTCTCGAACAAGAAACCTAGTTAACCAATTTAACCTAATTCTCTTGAATTTTTTTTTTTCTCGTAAAGATTTTCAAAGGTGAAATTTATGATGCCATACACACAAAATACACTTCGAACTATATTTTGAATATATTATTATCTGAAGAGAGTATATGATATATATTACTGATAAATATATATTAAAAATAAAAGAGGCATATCCTGACCAGTCTCACATGAGCATTTCTAGATGGCAGAGCGCCATCTAGTGAAACAAAAATAAACTAAACGTTTATTTAACTTGTTCCGTGATATTTGGCAAACCCATATTTTTTTATTTTTTTTTTCACATGAAAAGCGTATTTACGTAAATTTGACCTTAAATACCCATTTCTTAATTTCTCCTGAAGCCTCTGGGACCAAATATTGGCGATATAGGTACAATCTGCACCACGCTGACGAGGGCTAATAGCCCGAAACGCGTTCGTGGTTGTTTTTTCTTGATTTATCAAGAAATTGGGTACGCCAAATATCACGGAACAAGTTAAATAAACGTTTAGTTTATTTTTGTTCTACTAGATGGCGCTCTGCCATATATTAAATATATTCTCTCAATTATCCAATATATGCATTTTCTGAACTCGAGCATAAACAACCTATGCACAAAGTTTCTTATATAAAATAACAGGAAAATAATATGTCTGTTTGTATAAAGGATATCAGTTTAGGCCTTTAAAATAGCAATGCCACTAATAACTGAATGACATATATTTATTTGAAAACTAGTATAAAAGTTAAATTGTACTGGTATCATGTTTCTAAATTAAAAAAAAAACTTCATCTCCTGATCGTGCAACTAATTGTTGATGATGATTTGCGACATCTATCGGAATGAACATCACCTAATCGTTGATTTTCCAATAATTCTTGATTCAGTAAGATAATGGGTATATATTTTAAATAAAATATTAATGAACTTTCCTCTGAAACTATAGAAGAACTACAGTTATCGACTAGGAGAAAAAATAATTTTCGAAATTGCCAATAAACTTGAATCACACATCCTTCAATCACATCCATCACATTATTTCAAGAGATTAATTAATAAATGACCAGCAGAACTTTTAAAACATAATAATTCAATTAAGAAAAAAGAAAGGGCACCTCCTAATCGTGTAAATGAAAGTTGTTGATCGTTTGCGCCATCTATCGTAAGCAACTTTCAGTTGCACGATAAGGAGATGCCCTTTTTTTTCTTAATTTATGCACCTTATCCAAGTACAATATCACATTTTTACTATTTTAAATAATACTTCATGTTCTGATCTCATCCCTGATAATTCGTCGATTCACCATTTTCTAATTGAAGGAACTAAAACCCATATTGGCTTCAAAATTAGCTTCAGCTCCTCTTCCAAAGAAAATAATTAATTTTGACATTCAGTCACTATTAGATAAAAATGGAATACAGGCAGATTCTAAATAGCGAAAGCAGTAGGCAAGCAAATAAGACAAAGCTTGACAATATGAATATATCTACAATGACAACAAAAAGCACACAGGAAGAGCAATCTTTCACTTTGAAAACTTAGAATACCAAATAACTTCCAAAAAGCTACTAATTTATTTTAAAAAATAACAATGATCTCAGTGAACTACAAAAATAATAAAGCCTAGAGTCCTTTTTAATCAACTTAAAACTTAGAATACCAAACAACCTTCCACACAAAGCTACTTGTACCGTTAAAAATAAAATAAGTTATCTCTCAGTGTCAACAACTTAAAAATACTCAAGCCTAGAATAATTTTTTAAGATCTGGAAGATCTCCTTTTACAACATAAAAGAAGTCAAAACGTTTGAAATAGATGATGACTACTCGTATTTTTTAAATATACAGTAGAACATGGATTTCGAACGTCTATAACTCAAATATTTATCTTGGTCTCTTTAATTTGCTATAAATAGAATTTTCTTTCTAATTCGAATTTATTTTTTGTCCCTTGGGCTTCGAATTATCCAAATTCGACTGTAGCAAAAACAAACAAGCACAACGAGAAATTGGAAATAAGGTAAACATCTTCCAAGACTTCAACAGACTCGTAAATAAGATATCAATCGGCATTTATTATTTGTTAAGACCAGTTGAGGAAGCTAGGCTATGCATTCAATGCTTTAAATGTATCGGCATTGGACACGTAGCCACATTTTGAAAGAAGAAAACCCACTTAGGACGCTGAGACAACTCCCATGGCGGCACAAATTGCTATTCCTCATACAGTATCCTGCTTCAATTGCAGTGGGAAAATTTTCCTCATTCTCATAAGGTATTCTCTCAGTTCTTCCCAAATTTCTAAAAAGAATCGATGCTAAGATCTAAGATTAAGATTATGTCTAAAAAGGTATATCATAATTTTATAGTACAACGCGAATAAAAGTCCCACTACAATATCTCTCTTGGCAGGATATCAATCAATATTTTTCCAAGAGACTCTTATAAATATGATAAGTTTTCATAATCGCCGTATTTTTTACTGCACAAGTGGATATTTCAAACAAATAAAGAAAGAAACTGTAATTAGGAACTCCTTAAAGAATTCGCTTCTCATCAAGTTCACAAACCATATTGTGAGAATCGATATATCTATGGCGTCAAGTTCTATTAGTTTCATATCAAGATATATCGCCACACAAAAATAAATTCAGCAAGAACTACTGAAAAAAGTTGAAACATTATAAGCAACCACGAAGATGTCCTGATAGGAATTGATAACAATGTCCATCGTTCTCTAGGGAGAGACAAGAGGCACGACATTAGGGGAAGATATATAGCCGGCTTTCTCTTATAAAACAATTTGATAAGCCACAATATAGGCAAAAAAAGGGATAAAAACGGACAATCATCTATCATAAAACTCACCATTTAATCATTCGGAATCACCTACATACTGACCAAATGGAATATGTACACATTTTCCTCAGATTAGAGGAGCATTTTCATTCAAAGTTGGTGTTACAGGTATGCCAAATTTTAGAACAAAGTAATTTATTAAAACTTAGACAAAAAAATTGGCTAATCTGGGTGCATGAAATTTAAAAATATATCTCCAGATTAGATTCAGACTCCATCAACACAC
The DNA here is from genome assembly GCA_030710605.1 of Cordylochernes scorpioides. Classification (NCBI taxonomy): domain Eukaryota; kingdom Metazoa; phylum Arthropoda; class Arachnida; order Pseudoscorpiones; family Chernetidae; genus Cordylochernes; species Cordylochernes scorpioides. The sequence continues at coordinate 53,714,964 of CP092878.1, forward strand.
CTGCCAATAAACTAAATATTACGATTCATGC